>CAJPEV010005015.1:0-17675 GCA_905338385.1 Darwinula stevensoni
CTTACAAGAACTTAACAGAGAGAAGAGACTCATTCGATTCTCGCTTTCCTTCTGTCTCCTTCCCAATGCCATCACTAATGATGCGAGCCTGTTACTGCCTGGGATGACCGCGCTTCCTTCTCTCCTCAAGAAGAGGGCTCTCATATTGGTTGGAGGTCAGGATAGGGGCCGCACCGCGCTGGGGGTTACATAAGCGGATCCGCACGGACCTCTCCATGGAGTCCCGAGCCCAGTCGACTGGCGGGCTGCCTGCGGGCCCGTGGGCCGCTCACTCATCTCCATCCAAGACTTCCAATTAGCTCGAGAATCATTGAACTCTGCAACTGATCTGACTACCTATCGACACGCTTATGAATTAAATACGGCACACTAATTAGGCAGGGAGGATTAACTTTGCTCAAATTTGATCAGCAAACAGAGGGCATTGCTGTTCAACCTGCCCCAACCTTCAATTCATCCTGTTTTCATACGTATTTTTTGTCTGTTAAACGCAATAGCTGGAACTCCTGGATCCTGAATCTGGGTTCCACCATTATTGAGCAAATGTTCCCGTTTTCGTTTCATAGCACCAGTTGTAATCATTTCCCTGGATGTTTAGGTCTCTGATGCATAATGACTTTACTTAATGATGATGTGAAGTGACGTTCGGTTTGTATTGCCAGATTTCCTGCAAGCCTGCCAGAGACCCGATAACGATGGTGATTCCTGGAACGCATCAGCATCAACGACGATGACGATTCTCTCCCCTGTCAAGTCATTCGAAGGCTCTTCAGAAACCGGTAGGCCTATGTCACAGTTACAAAAAGTCACATATGGCCTATTGTGAGGCCTTGGTCAAGGAATTCTAAGTGACTTGTTTCGTGATTAGAAACAAGACCCATCCTTCCATTAAGATGCTCAAAAGCCTCTTGTACGTAGCAGAGCTATTAACCTTCGCATTATTGGAAGTTTACTTGCTCATGAGATATGTTCAATTGTAATGGAAGCTCATTGTTTCTACCTGGAAAGTGGCACTAGTCAATATTTGCCACTGCACTGTTGTAGATTTCTTGTCCTTACCTTCACAAAAGACCTCACAATACCATTATTTGGAGCTTGTAGGGTTTAAAAAGTAATTTGATAGATTAGAATAGGAAGTTAACGTTTAAAATTATGTTGAAATTTGATTTCTATGCAAAGGAGGACCAATAGAAAGCAACAGGGAAGAAACTTTGAAGGCATCATTTTCTCTGGTAGTGGCATTACCTTCCCCAGTTACATCATTCAGCATGGTTCAGGACAAATCGGGTAATTATTGTCATGAAAAGGTGGTATTGTTGAACCATGTTTTCCTATTACATATTGTGATGATTGCAGGTGAGATCCATCCAGCAGAATCTAACAACTCCCTGAATCAGAGTGTTTCTGATATCCAAGCTCTGCCATCTCCCAGGTCATTTGTGTCATTTGATGAGGCACCATTTGGTAAGCAGTTCTCATATTGTTTCCAGTGCATTCCATACAATGCCTGAATTGATTCCCTGACCTTTCCTTCAATCCCCCCTAGGACACAAGTGCAGTTGGAACCCCCCCCCCCCCCCACGGTTGAACTGGAACAACCTGGAAGACTCAGTCCGAATCCTTCATTCTCCCCCAACCAAAGAATTTCTCAATCTTCATGGAAATGTCATCATTCACAGTAGCACCTAACACTATGAGAAACACTCCACCTATTTGGGTAAGCTATGAAAGAACTGTATGCCTTTGAAACAATGTCATCTGGATTTTAGAAATTGGTACAAAATTGGGGGGAAATCAATAATCAAGAAATATGTTCTTGGCAAGATTTTTCTGTTCATTCATTGAGTTCATGTTGTGCAATGTGACTTTTTGCAGCCATCTATTATGTTATTTTTTCCTGACCTTTACAGATGGTTGAGGTGAGCTGTGAAAACTGGGATTTTTTGATGATTCATCTGATGTCATTGGTAAGTCTTATGTGTAATCATAACCATTGGATCCTTTCATGTGATGATTGTATTGGGAGGAAATGCTATATTGATGGAAAAGATTGCCTTGTCGTCTACAAACGTGATATCTGCAGATTCAGAAAGGAAAAAACTGTGCTTTGATATTATAAACTAATTTCTCAATTGCTTGCCATTTGTTATTCTTCTATAAACTCTGTGGCACTCATATGTTTATGAGAACAAAAAATGTTCTTTTTAGTTATAAACCAGAAAACCTTACTTAAGAATGGTCCTAGATATTGTGAAAATCACCAGTTGTATGTCAATCCTGTTTTTTATTTATTTATAAGTCATGAATTTGATTTTTTGACTCAAAAATGAAATTTCAATTTTATTTACTCTGCATAACCCTGTAAATACTCTCTGAAACTGACAAAGCAACCTAAAAGGTGAAATCAGCTCACGCTCCAACTGGAATACTAGCAGGTTCTTCAGAGGAAATAATCCTTGATATGCTGCTGCATTAGTAGGTGGTCTAACAATATGTTTTCTGTCTTGTCCTCAGACAACTCCACCTGTTGACACATTTACTTCCCTGGTACATCCTGACTGGGAAAGGGCAGGGTTGAAAAAAGTGAGAACCTCAATTCCTCACTACTTTCCAAGAATGCCAGAGGATAAGATTGAAGCATTGAAGATGTTCTCCCTCGAAAAACTTCAACTGGTGAAGTTTTCAAGTCCTGAAGTATGCCTATACATCATTTGAAGATGTATCAGCTTGCTAACAGTTGATATGTGTATTTGTTTCAGGAAGCCACTGGACATTTGGACTCTCGTGGAACACAAGAGGACATTGACCACACCAAGAATGATTCTAACCGTGCTGAACTTCCTATGGGGCATGGAGAACCAGTTGCTCAGACCTCTGGAGCAGGTAAAAAATGTTTATATACATAAAATCCAAGTATAGAAGCCCATATTGGCTTCATTATCTGCATGGCCACATCCATGGCAATGTGGAAGAATTGAGGAGCATTTTTATTGGAGTATTAGAAGTGCCAAAGAGAAGTCTATGGCTTCTCTTATTTCACTATTAATGCAATGATCCCAAGTCAAAAGTTGTGCTTATAGTTGTATATGGGCTTGAGATAGAATTCTTTTGCAAGAAACAAGAAAAAAGCATCCAATGCCTGATGAGGCAACAGTGCAACTGTCTGTATATCATTCTTTCTATTGTACTGTGTTTATTTCAACAGCCTATCATCGGTTCGTTGGGAAGCCGCAGGCAGGGGCATTTAGTGGGACTGAAGATCTCCAGCCAGGAATGCTCGCAGCCATCTATACATATGATGAAGTATCCTGTCCTTGGTTCGGAGAGGTTCAGGCAATAGAAGATGGCGATACAGTGAAGATCCACTGGTATATGGGAGGCTATCCCAAATCGTGGAAGCCCATGTCAGGAACCAACAGCACGTCATCTGTTCATCGTGAATCCCTTCTATTATGGGGGTTTACACTCACTGAGAAAAGTCAGCGACTGACTAGAGAAACAGCTGCAGAACTGAAGTGGCTCTATCAAGAAACAGATGGCCGGATGAATATCCAACAAGACCGCATCTCAGAGGAAGTATAGATTTAAATGTTTCATGGTCAGTTATGTGAAGTATTGCATTTTCTCCTTTTTAATAAGAATTTGTATTTTGGGAAACTTTTAAAGAAGCAAAACTACCGTTTTGTTCATAGAGATTGTTTCATTGAGTTGCATTCTTGAATAAGTAGCTGTAATAAAAATAAGAATACACGGCTGGCAAGCTTAGAGGAAACGCTGTCAATGATCATTTCTTTTTTTCATACATTCTGTTTTTCTTTCCTTCCAGGAAATATCTGCTTATGCACAAGGAAGGACAGTGAGGAGGCTCCCAAGGGACGAAGGATTCTGTTAGAAATTTTCTCCAGGATGGAGGTGAGTCTAATTCTTAGTCAGTCATGTATTAAACCCCCCTACCAAATCTAACTGAAGCATTGGATCATGGCTTTGTCTTTTCTCACCTCCAGGAATTCCTGCCCCTTCGGAGATCAGCAGAGGATGCATAATGACTCTCTTCTAATGCTTCTCAGCAGGGATGCATTCACCATATCGTGCTCTCCCATGAACATGAAGAATAGCATCTTCCAGGTCAGTTCTGTATGTCATGTAGGAGATGACTGAGTGAATGCCTTTAAGTGCAATCTAAAATTAAGAAATGATGTATAATTCCTATCTATCCCTCATCTGGCAGAAGGTGATTTCATGGATATGGAAGGTGGAGCTTGCTTACACCCAGCTTTAATCTTATTCCTGGAAAATGTGGAAGGTGGATCACATCTGATCGTGCATCACATCTCATCTGAACTTGCAAAATGTCAAAGACTTATGGAACATTTTGAACTTGTTTCAAGATATTGCAGTGTGACTCATATACATTTTTTGTTCTTCATTCTGTATGCATCATATAATACCTGGCATTGAGTTTCAGTTTGTAGTGAAAATCCTGTTTCCAGAATGAAATGCTTTAATAAGCCTCAGTATTGAGTACTTGATGATTCTAACTGAAGTTCGGTGCTCCTCACTTTTCCAGTAAATAATGCTTTCAGGTTTGCCATATTGTTGATTTGAAGAATTCATTTTGTTTGTATGATCTCAGACAATAAATTGTTATATATGTGCTCTTAAAAGATTATACCTGTGTTTGTCTGAACTCCAACAAATGGAGTAGGAAGGACTCTGCCTTTAAAAAGAATCCATCATTCTGGAATAGTCTTACCGATGAAGAAAGCAAGAGAGAAATCTCCAACATTCAAATATCGACCAAAGGGAAAGCCTGCCATTTGGCACCCATTACCTTTGGTCTGGAGCATGCGCACTGCCATGACCTGGACCGAAGGGAATACCTGCCACTTGGCACCAATTCCCTTCGGTCTGGAGCATGCGCACTGCCATTCTCCAGATCGAAAGAAATATATACCAAATGGCACAGATTCCCATTGGTCTATTGGATACTCGTCCCTATTCTTAGAACAGGTTGGATTTTGGGTGAACTGAAAAAAACTTTCAAGATGGTCGCCCCCAAGCACTTTGACACTGCCATTCTCAAGTAGTATCTATAGGATTAATGAGTAATTTTTCTCTTTTCCAAGCGGACATTGCTATAGAAAGCATGGAGATGGTATCCATGACAATTCACATGGACCAAAATCATGTTTTTGGCCGGAAGGTAGGACAAAAGCCTGAGTCAGCCAAATAAGAATCAAACAGGTACCATATGCCTAATTGAAATATTAAAACCTTAACTGAAACTTGTTAGGATATTTCCATCACCGTGGAGACGATCGTGAATACGATAGGGAAACAGTCGTAAAATATTATCTAAGTCTTGAGCAGCCTGGTTTTCCTGGATTTCTATCATAATCCCGTTTAATGCTTTACGACTTTATTATCAACCATTAGTCAACAAGGAGCCATCGTGAGCCAGCCTTGACTTCGTTTCATTGCCGTGTTTATCAGTACGATATAGAATGTTGTAAGAATTATTTTCCAAAGCTGCTTTGAGATAGGTATTCAGGCAGATGACGACTATCTTTAGTGTTTCCCCCGGTAAAGTTCATAGAAATGGCTATCATCTCTAAAAACACGATGACTGTCTTATTTCCCCTAGTTTTTACACAATTAATAATTTTGTTGACCGCCTTTACGCTTGACACGTTATATGCCATGACCACCATTATGCAATCTTTATTTTTTGCGAGCACAACCTACTTCAATATACTGACAATGGCCGGGAGATTGTTTTTCTCCCTGTAATCGAGTTACGATAATTCATATCATAGGATGTAATACAGGCAAACTGTTGGAATGCCTGTCATCATGGACACCGAACTGTCCGAAGTCAACAAGTAGCGAATTTGAAGAATAATTGTTCAATTAACTTCAGAGAGATGTGGGATGAGTTCCACTATATACAAATCTAAAATTCAAGAAGCGTTAACAATTTATGAGCTAGCTTTGTGAGGATATGAATGAGACGCGTCGTTTCCATTTGGTGCTCGTGAATGTTTAAAAAAAAAAGTCAAGGGTTTCTCACACGTTCTAAAATTATACTGGGAATTAGTAAATTACGGAATTCCCTGAGACAGCGATGAGAATGGAGGAAAGTTATAGTAGCCAGATTGCAATTCTTTTGTCATTCGATTGTGGAAAAGTATATGTAATTGGAGTTCTGAGTGTCAAGGGCAGGAAAACTTAGTCAATAATACTTAATCTCTCCGTCAACCATCGTCATCTCCGTCAAACATTTAACACATGCACCCCAACATTGTAGCGCCAAACCGGTAACGCGAAGCATCAGAGCAGCCTGGCAATACAGCAACATAAATGATATATATACCCTAATAGCTGTAATACCTGGAGATGACGCAATCGTCTGCAATTCACTCATTTGCTTTCAAACTGGAATAAACAGTTTCATTTTCTGGTCTCAATGCTTGTTTCAGCCTGTAGGAGGCACCCAGCAACATGCCATGCAATAACGAAATTGCCTCATATTCCACCATTGGACCCCATAAACCTTGAAGATGATAAGAAAATGAGATATGGGCCGTGCGCCCGATTTTACAGTAAGCCAATGTCTAGGTTGCTCTTTCCTGTCAGTAGCAGAACGACATTCTCTCACTGTCTTCGAAATGGTGGGCTCCCGCACCTTCATTTCTAGCCTCTTCTTTTTATCTTGGTTGCAATGGACGACCGCACAAGACCCCTGCCCCGATCCTAATGACGTTTCCCCCTGCACCTGCTTCCAAAGCGGAACGACAGAAGTTACCGTCCAATGTGCGAGTCCTTGGATGTCAAGCGGAACGATCGCCTCGGTCTTCAATGATGTTTCATGGCCGGTCTTGGAGCTCACGTAAGTTTCGTTCTATATTGTGCGATAGTGCGTTGCTCATATTAAGCAGTTCATATTACATTTTCCTTCGTTTATATGTTCTAGGTGTTAATCAGATTCAAATGTTAAACTTACGGAGAAGATATTGAAATATAATATTTGAAAATTGCAATAATTTAAATGATGTTTATCGAAAATGCAATAGGATAATTGCTCTTTCTCAAATAATGCAGCAAGAATTGACCGTGTTCTGAAATCTCTCAACCGTGGTTTAAGACAACTCCATCAATAGCAGTCAGAGTGTTTTGGTGCATTAACAGACAGTATACGCAAAGTTTTCTCAGAGATCTTGTGAAGCAAGTCAAAGCATGTGTTCTGCATTCCAGGCTCCACTTATGTTAAACTGGTCACTTGTATCATTCCTGTCAAACATTTCAATTGATTACGACTCACGAGTTCGGTCAAAGTTTGGTTTTTGGAGGGTTTCATGTTGCTAACATATAGCTGGGTATGACAAGCTGACCAGAGACGGTCTCTTCATGTACACGGTACGCATAATAGAGTAGAAGGTTTCATGCCGATGCTATTCCATAACTCCAACCTTTTATGAGGAGATTGATGGATTTCGGTGAAAACATGAGACTGAAACGCATACATATGCATTCTTCTCTTTCGTCCGACTCTTGAGGAGAATTCCCTTCAATGTAAAAACATTGCGAAGGATAGGAATACATTACAACCAGGTTTTCATATGCCAACCCGAAGTCATAGATACCGTGATTTTTTCCGAGGGGTCAGGGACCAGGGGTTAGAAATTCTCCGTACTAATTTCCAAGTAATTTCTCAGCATACCATGGAAGACATGCAGAAATGCTACAAAAGCCTTAAGACCTTGCTGATTATGCCATCGTCATTGACTCTGGCCTTGGATAACTCTCTGGCAAAAAATAAAAGCAGCAGGATAATATGTATTGTATAGCGAAAAAAAGTCCTGGAAATATGAAAAGTGATTCACTGGTAATTTACCGGTAATATTACAGGTAAGCAACACTGCGGTAATTACCGGTAAACCGGTACCGTTACGGTAATATTACCAACACTCACATCTCTAATCGGGGGTATGGGGTCCTTTCACTTTTTCGCATGCAAGCACATATTCATTACTTATCTTCAAACATTACGAGGACTTATCTATATTACCTGTACTTATGCTTGGGAGTATAAAAACTTCCCCAACACCAGGGAAATGAAAAGAAGCAAAAAAAGTACTTTACTAGTCGTTTTGTACGTAGCACGTGGGTATGAGTTTTCGCCAAAACGCAATTCTTGTGGCAAAATTTTGAATGAATTAGAATTCAACAAATACATATTTTACGTCTCCGCATCTTCAAGCTTATGCATCTTAGAGCTAAACAATGAGTGAGACTGATTTCAATATTCTTTTTTCTTTTTACAGGACCTTCGTATTGGCCAACACTGAGTCTGTGTCGGAATTACCTGAAGGAATTTTTGGAAATGTTACCTTCGAGACCATAGTAATTCGAAATCTCGCTGCCTTACGAATTCATCCCGCAGCATTACTCTCATCGGATCAGAGGCTCAAAAATGTGATGATCCAGATGAACTTTATTCAGAACTTTCCATGGGAAGTCATACCCCTGTTACCCGTTTTGAAAAATTTCGGTATTTCTTACACTTTCCTTGAATCGGTGTCATCGCTCCAAAATCCAACTTTAGAATCTGTTACCTTAAGTTACAATGACATCGCCACTTTGGAAGATGGATGGTCACTCCCCCGGTTGAAACATCTAAGCTTCGGTAAGTAGAGGCGTGTGAGAAGTTTAAGATACACCGCGGATACATTCACTCCATACTTTTTCTTTCCCAAATACGCATGCACATATCTCAAAGTATTCTTTGGAAAGACATCGAAGTACATTTTTCATCGGACAACTATAAATATTTCTCAAGTCAGTGAGCAAAATATTACTCACGTGTTCATGTATATCTACGAAGAAAAGGACTAATAGCAAGATAGCATGTAATGACGTAGGAGGTACTTTTATAAAGATGATGAAATCACCGTTAAAGATAATTCGCATGTCCGGCATAACAGAATAAAAGGGAATAAAAAAATAACGCGGGAGAGTCGCGGTCAGGTGTCCAATTAAGACCAGTGAAGCCTACGCTTTTCCGTAATGCCAATATTGGCCCAGATTAGGGGCCCGTGAAGCAATATTTTAAATCAACATTGCAGCAACATAAATCCTGAAACGTATCTGCAACGTATAAGTAAGGAATAAGTAGCGATTTGCAAAGTAAATGCAATGTTCCTTCGCAACATTTGAGTACCGTTGACGTTTTGGACATTTACACATAGATGCAACATTGTTCATCAACATTTCCTAAACGTTGCTGGAATATATTGTGTTACTTGGGTATATCTATTGCTTAATAAGCATTTTTAGGGAACAGAATTTTGAATTTCGATCCCATATCCATTTGCTGGTTCTCCTTATTATTGACCTATTTCCAAGCTGATTGTCACAATAAAGTAATTGCATATTTAAGGAGTCAACGGAGTCATTATAAACCTCGAACACGCTGTCGATCTTCTTGTGATAATCATTAATATTAATCACGTCGGAGACGCCTACGACGGATTGAAATCTTGGAAAGGTGTTTCCCCCTTTACTGATTCGCTGGAGATGAGTGTATGCCGCACGTTGAAGAAAATAACATGCGAGGAGTTTTGCTTCGAAAGGATATTCTTTACATCAGAGTATTTTCAATTATTCCGGGGCTCCCTCCTATATTCTTTGATGACATCAGGAATAAAATGTATTTTATTGCGAAAGTCTCGAATTCAAGACATCCCGTGGGACATACTACCTCAGTTCAACAATCCCACGTGTCTTGATCTGATGAAACTGGTTTTATGCCGATGTAACGCTTAGAAAGTTCAAAGATGAAGGATATATGGATTTCTCAAAATTTAATTAGCAGTATTTCTTTCTGATCGGATTTCACAACCTGCAGTCAGGCTCATAACTATGACCACGCGTTTATATCCGCAGATCAATTCATCACGTTTATATTATTGGCTGTGTCTTGCAAATTGTCGAGCCACAAACTTTTCTTTCATGGCCAGACATTCTGCAACATAACTAAAGGTCACATTTTCATATTAATCTTCCAATGCCGATGCTCGAAAAGTTCCATTGGTCGCTAAAGAGGGTATTTCGAGACCCTATTATTTTCCATCGTTTTACGATAATTTAGCAAAAAAAAAACGTAAAAACTCTGGTACTAAAATATAGCGTGAATAAGTCCGATGAAAACCATTGAATACAGAAGAAAACGAATTAAAGTATGCATTGAGCATCCCCAGGGAGATAACTCACTATTTTCCCTTTTCCGTTCATTTTCAGACCGGAACCCAATCTCGGAATTACCGGTTGGTTTCTTTGAGAGCTTCGAAAAACTGGAGAGCTTCACCTGCTCGATGTGCAGTCTCGGAGAGACATTGCCTTCTGGAACGCTGGCATTTCACAGCGAAACGTTGAGATTTGTGACACTCCACAGGAATGGGATCAGGAGAATCGAACCAGGAGCCATCACAGGTATGATAAACGTGTATTGATTGAATCTGGCGGCGTGACCGTGGCTAAGTGGATAAGGCCCGCGCGCACGCGGGAGGTCCAGGTTCGAATCCGACCGGAGGCAGGCGATATTCTCCTGGGACGACAGTTCACCCGGCTCCTTTCGGGTACTACCTGCTCTCCCTTGGGCTGAAGCCCAACTCTGTACTCCATGGTGCGAGAGGTAGGGGCTTGGTGCACCTCAATAGCACCAGCCACATCGGCCCTGGCGGCCCGATGTGCAGCGATAGAGCGATGTTGCCGAAGCGGCATCGAAGTTGCCATCACCTTCCCCGGGCCCTTGAAAACGGGATACATCATGACAGGAAGCGTAGGAAGGTGGGGCAATGCTGTCAGGAATGTCCGATATAGCTAATCCTTTCCGCTACTCAGTGTCGCCGCATGTGGCATTTGTCCTTGTCTGTGTATGTCCGTCCCAGTCCACGTCTTAAAAAATAAAAAGTATTGATTGAATCTGAAATCTGAAAACCGGTTGTTGTGGTCATATGTAGCCACGGGGTTCCCAAATTCATTTTAATTTTGAATGGATATGTTGAAAATGAAGTATTTCTCTTGCGCATTACTTCCAGTTGCAGCGAAGGTATTTCATATTGTGGGTTCATCAGCGTTCCGTCAAGAACCAATTTACATCTATTCTCTCTCGCGCGTGAATGAACCTACATAGAGGACTTAATATGAAAAAGTTAATTTGCCCTACGAGCAACAAAACGTGAAATGGTCGGTCTTCGGATTTAGACGATGAAAGAAGACCAAAACGCGCGCTTTCGAGTCTCAATTGGCGAAACTTTGGGTTTTAATAATTTTTCTTTCTTGCGTCAAAGTTTTCAGCAATGTGAACTCATCGCGTGCAATAATTACATGGAAAAAATCAGTAACGTCATACCGCACAATTTATTAAGGGGTTTAGCAGTAGTTTTAACTCCGAACAGAAACAGTAGACCACTTAAAAATGATGCCAACTCCAAAGATCTATAGATTCTGAACGACTGTGACATTATTTACCCAGCATCTCAAACTTAAAGAAATTGAATTCAAATGTGAACGAAATAGGAAAAATTAATGAAGCAAATGTATGCCCTTGGCGATATCGTGATGCCACATATTGATTTATTTCTCATTGCAAATATAACTGAAAGAAGGAAATGGATTCAGAGTCATGGAAGATGTACTGGTGGAGCTTCTGGTCAGGATGACCGCATTCCCCCTGCTTCCAGGATGCCGTAATGGGTTCTTTTATGGCGGGGCGGAATTCAGATTCCTTAATTACGCGACAACTGGCGTTCGTTTGAAGATCTAGAGAATCAAAGGTATCCCTGAGAATGCAATAATGTCCTGAATGTCCTTGAACTCTGGCGATTTCCGGAAACATTAATCGATGATACAGTGGAGTTGCTGCATGCTCGCTCTCCTCACATTTCATTTCTCCTTTAATTCTATCATTTCGGTAAAATTCGAGGCCGCAACGAGCATCGTCTGTCAGTCCGACTGCGAGTGAGTCCAAATTCCGTGTTTTCTTCCTGTGTGAGCGTCGAGAGGATTCTCCCAACACGAACCCCGGTGTTAAAACCAACACCTACACCGGCACTAACACTGACACGAACGTTAATACCAACATGTAAACCAGAATAAAGTCATCTCAGCGCAGCTTTCATTTTTTTCTCAGGTTCAAAACTCATAATAAAATTGAAGGGTTAGGCATAGCGCAGATAACGATCAGCGGCAGACTCATGAAATGGGATTGCGAATGAATTAAGACAACTTCACCTACGCCTATATCTTCTCGCAATGTCTATGTTGGTTCAAGGAATTCTGTCTCCCGTATCTTTTACCATATTTTGCGGTAATAATTAGATCTTGAGACAACTTTATGAGCATAAAGCATTTGCTATCGGAGTTGGAAACTTCTGATAGAATGCAGTGATGTTTTCAATCCCTGTATCATTGTTCAGAGCCTTCGGTCAAGAAGTGGCTTGAATATCGTTGCTACATGGAGAAACTCCTTTTTTTGCCTGGGATTCCAGAAGCGAAAGGCGCACCCGGATTTTCGCATGACAGCGTGACGGTAGTAGAGTTAAGTTATGATGGCACTCTCACTGAGGCGCCATGTTATGAAGTGCATCAAGTGTGCGCGTTTGCATGTCTCGACTCTCTTTCCTTTTATCTCTCTAAAGACATAGCACAATTCTTGTCTCAGCGTAATGTCAGCCACTTATGTTACTAACATCACTTTTGATCTCACTCTGGTGTTAACCCTTAGGGAGTAATGCAATACACCATTAATGAAGTATACGGAATCCCCTCCACACCAACGCAGAACTGAGATTCAGATGACATTTCGTATTTAACCTGGTGTTACACCGGCAGGAAACATCAAATCTGGTGTTAAGGAATGGAGTTCGTGTTACATGGAACGCTAATGAGGAACACCAACACCGAATTTGAAATCACCCAGTGGGACATGACGCAAAATGACTTAAACTAGAGCACGGCCACTATGGACCTTAGCTGCATGGAAGCTTGTGCTACAAATCCAACACAGCATTTCTGGGGTTTGGAGATATTCGAGCTGTTGTAATATTCATCTGAAAATGAACTTTAAATTCCTCGCGTCTTTCATCCAATTCAGGTATGATGCCGAACACCAACCTTTCACTGGCTGACAATCTAATTGAGACACTGGATGAAGAATCCTTTCGCCCAATTTTAGAGAGTCTCTCGTCGGGAAACGGAAGCCTTCTCCTAACGGGTAAGTTCAGGAGTGGAGGAAAGCACTTCATATTTGATTCTAGCTTCCTGTGAAAAAAAAGTGCGTCTCTACCTTCTCTTTTGTTCAGGGATGGAACTGAGGAATGTGTAGGATGATCGATGTATCTAATATTCATTCGATTGCGCCGCTCTCTTTTGGGGAACTCGAATCCTCATCAATATCTCCAGAAGTGTGAACATGTAGAAAGGGAAGACTCGTCAGATTTGTCTTAAGAGGATGCACTCAACAACATGGTGGAAAGCAACGAATACGCTATGTTGTTTTGCGCTAGAGAGTANTCTGTGTATGTCCGTCCCAGTCCACGTCTTAAAAAATAAAAAGTATTGATTGAATCTGAAATCTGAAAACCGGTTGTTGTGGTCATATGTAGCCACGGGGTTCCCAAATTCATTTTAATTTTGAATGAATATGTTGAAAATTAAGTATTTCTCTTGCGCATTACTCCCAATTGCAGCGAAGGTATTTTATTATGTGGGTTCATCAGCGTTCCGTCAAGAACAAATTTACATCTATTCTCTCTCTCGCGCGTGAATGAACCTACATAGAGGACTAAATATGAGGAAGTTAATTTGCCCTACGAGCAACAAAACGTGAAATGGTCGGTCTTCGGATTTAGACGATGAAAGAAGACCAAACCGCGCGCTTTCGAGTCTCAATTGGCGAAACTCTTTGGGTTTTAATAAGTGTTATTTCTTGCGTCAAAGTTTTCAGCAATGTGAACTCATCGTGTGCAATAATTACATGGAAAAAATCAGTAACGTCATACCGCTCAATTTATTAAGGGGTGTAACAGTAGTTTTAACTCCGAACAGAAACAGTAGACCACTTAAAAATGATGCCAACTCCAAAGATCTATAGATTCTGAACGACTGTGACATTATTTACCCAGCATCTCAAAAATTAAAGAAAATGGATTCAAATGTGAACGAAATAGGAACAATTAATGAAGCAAATGTATGCCCTTGGCGATATCGTGATGCCACAGATTGATTTATTGATCCATTATGCCGTAAGGGGTTCTTTTATGGCGGGGCGGAATTCAGATTACTTAATTACGCGACAACTGGCGTTCGTTTGAAGATCTAGAGAATCAAAGATATCCCTGAGAATGCAATAATGTCCTGAATGTCCTTGAACTCTGGCGATTTCCGGAAACATTAATCGATGATACGGTGGTGTTGCTGCATGCTCGCTCTCCTAACATTTCATTTCTCTTTTAATTCTATCATTTCGGTAAAATTCGAGGCCGCAACGAGCTTCGTCTGTCAGTCCGACTGCGAGTGAGTCCAAATTCCGTGTTTGTATTATCTTCCTGTGTGAGCGTCGAGAGGATTCTCCCAACACGAACCCCGGTGTTAAAACCACTAAAACTGACACGAACGTTTACACCAACGTTAATACCAACATGGAAACCAGAATAAAGTCATCTCAGCGCAGCTTTCTTTTTTTTCTCAGGTTCAAAACTCATAATAAAATTGAAGGGTTAGGCATGGCGCAGATAACGATCAGCGGCAGACTCATGAAATGGGATTGCGAATGAATTAAGACAACTTCACCTACGCCTATATCTTCTCGCAATGTCTATGTTGGTTCAAGGAATTCTGTCTCCCGTATCTTTAACCATATTTTGCGATAATAATTAGATCTTCAGACAACTTTATGAGCATAAAGCATTTGATATCGGAGTTGGAAACTTCTGATAGAATGCAGTGATGTTTTCAATCATTGTATCATTGTTCAGAGCCTTCGATCGAGAAGTGGCTGGAATATCGTTGCTACATGGAGAAACTCCCTTTTTTTGCCTGGGATTCCAGAAGCGAAAGACGCACCCGGATTTTCGCATGACAGCGTGACGGTAGTAGAGTTAAGTTATGATGGCACTCTCACTGAGGCGCCATGTTATGAAGTGCATTAAGTGTGCGCGTTTGCATGTCTCGACTCTCTTTCCTTTTATCTCTCTAAAGACATAGCACAATTCTTGTCTCAGCGTAATGTCAGCCACTTATGTTACTAACACCACTTTTGATCTCACTCTGGTGTTAACCCTTAGGGAGTAGTGCAATACACCATTAATGAAGTATACGGAATCCCCTCCAAACCTACATCAAACTGGGATTGAGATGACATTTCGTATTTAACCTGGTGTTACACCGGCAGGAAACACAGAAAAAGTATGGTGTTATGACAACAATACTGGGCGAGTTCAAATCTGGTTTTAAGGAATGGAGTTCGTGTTACATGGAACGCTAATGAGGAACACCAACACCAAATTTGAAATCACCCAGTGGGACATGACGCAAAATGACTTAAACTAGAGCACGGCCATTATGGACCTTAGCTGCATGGAAGCTTGTGCTACCCATCCAACAAAACATTTCTGGGGTTTGGAGATATTCTAGCTGTTGTAATATTCATCTGAAAATGAACTTTAAATTCCTCGCGTCTTTCATCCAATTCAGGTATGATGCCGAACACCAACCTTTCACTGGCTGACAATCTAATTGAGACACTGGATGAAGAATCCAAGCTGTTGTAATATTCATCTGAAAATGAACTTTAAATTCCTCGCGTCTTTCATCCAATTCAGGTATGATGCCGAACACCAACCTTTCACTGGCTGACAATCTAATTGAGACACTGGATGAAGAATCCTTTCGCCCAATTTTAGAGAGTCTCTCGTCGGGAAACGGAAGCCTTCTCCTAACGGGTAAGTTCAGGAGTGGAGGAAAGCACTTCATATTTGATTCTAGCTTCCTGTGAAAAAAAAGTGCGTCTCTACCTTCTCTTTTGTTCAGGGATGGAACTGAGGAATGTGTAGGATGATCGATGTATCTAATATTCATTCGATTGCGCCGCTCTCTTTTGGGGAACTCGAATCCTCATCAATATCTCCAGAAGTGTGAACATGTAGAAAGGGAAGACTCGTCAGATTTGTCTTAAGAGGATGCACTCAACAACATGGTGGAAAGCAACGAATACGCTATGTTGTTTTGCGCTAGAGAGTAAACCACATTCAACAAGGATGGAACAAGGCATACGATGAATTCTGGGGGTGCCAATATATGGCAAGTCTATGAGGTGCTGGTGCAGGATCAGGTCATCCAATATCCAACCTCCAAAACATCGTTCATGATGGTTTTAGCTGCCACATATTCAGGAGAGCAATGGCTTGACTGGAGGAGTAGGAAAGTGAAATTGGTTATCGTAGTAAATAAGTTGCAAAAAACGTTCCCAGGAACATAGAAAGAGCGCTTGAAGTAATTAATATAGGCGCATTTTTCCTTGCATGATGTGTTAGTAGGTATTCTTCGATATGGTTTCAGGTATTCCAATAGCAAACAATTGTTTATTGTCTATATGGAGCTCATGTGCTGTACTCTTGATCAATTCTGGAAACCTGTGCCATTACAATGTAGGAGTCTTTATTTCACAGGAATGTCATTGACTGGTAAAACGAGTTTGCTTCAGTAGCAGAAGGAATTCAGCATTAAAGACATGGTGTTAAGCTCCAAATGATGTAGATGGGTGATGTATCAATAGATTGAATGAAGGTCTCTTCAGAAAACTCTTATCAATGCGAAGTAAGCACAGTTTCGGCTTAATGCAGGAAGCTTGAAGCTTCAAGCAATTAACTTAAGAAGAACGGGACCCGATAAATACAGATGACTCACGTTCAGATGAATCAGAACTTGAATAGCTTCAGAGCTTTCTTTTTGAACTGGGAGAAGAAACCACCACCTCGAAATTGGCAGCGTTGGCATCAAGGGTATTCACTTGGAATAATTTTCTTATTGGGCATCCGAATTCCAATTCACGACGCATCAATGATTCACCATTACAGGGGGATTGATTGGACGAGAAGTCCTATAGAATTCGAAACAGACACTTAAACATATTTGTTAACATCGCAATGCCACGTAGTGTCCATGCGCAATGCCGTCAGGACTCATTGGGAATGGGATTTCCCAACTCTGAGAGAAGAAAAATAACATACTCCGTCAATGTCCGTTCCGGAATGAAAGTTCCTTCTTTGTACTATTTCAGAATGAAGGCGGAGAAACGGGTTCCGTTAATAACTCAGTTAACTAAGCTATTCGGTTAATAACTTGGGTGGGATTCCCGAAAGAATGCAGCATTTTCTTCCGATCACATGGACCAATCATGCTTTACATGGTCTTCGTCAAACATTCTTTACAGAGAATTGGAAATTTCCGGAAGTCTTTTGATGTACTTTTGGCTTTACGCAAGATAAAACCCCTTAATTCTCTTACGTGATTCTGATTGTACCTATACAATACCACAGCAATCCAGGTACAGACACCCGGGTTTGGAATAACAAAGCGATTAGATGTGAAATATAGGAGTAATGTAATTGCAT
>CAJPEV010005016.1:0-17674 GCA_905338385.1 Darwinula stevensoni
AACACGTCCTCACGCTACGAACGCTCGACCAAGACTGAATTATCAGATTGACATTATCAGATTATGATCATTGAATTTTTTCCTGCCGGATCTTCCATGCGTTTCGTGCACTATATTATACTCTACCTTAGATTTAGTAAGATGATAACATACTCTGGTCTTCTAATCTCTTTAGGACAAAGCGATAGGTGCAGCTAATCGATTCAAAACTATTCGTGTTATATGCTTCTCAGAAAGTACAGCGTGATCTTTTATTCATGAGGCCATGTAACAGCTACCTTCAACAGTTATCATGACTAAAATTATCTTAAATAATCTATTGTTTTTAAACAAGCAGGGCCAATTTTTATACGAAAACGTATCGGCCATCCCCATGTGTTATAACAATCAAAGGGTTAAGTATATCTCACACAGCTTGTAAAGGAGAATCTCCGGATAGAGATGCACATTGCTCAACGATTATCATGCCTGGAAGTTATTTAGGTCTCTGACCTTACTCTGTATTTCCATACATCAGAAGTAAAGCGAAGGATTCCTTTTGGACACACGGAGAAGTCGGAAATGTGAAACATAGTATAATTTCGGTACGAAAGCAATATGAGGATATTCGAGAATCGCGCTTGGATCCCGGTCACGTAATGACAACATCAGTAAAAAAATCATTTCGACAACGCGCACTGCTTTGGACATCCATGAAATAGAAGCATTTGCGATTGATAAAAGTTGTCTGGGCATTCTATTCGAGTACGACCATCGTCGATGACACCGATCACTCCTGGAAATCTGACAATATCAAATAATTATCTTCGAACAAAATCCGTTTTTCCTCCTAGAAATGTAATGATTGAGGCAAATGGGCAATAGCTTGCGCCATTCCATTTCTAGGAACCGACGCCACAAAAAATCGAAGGGTCAGCATTGCCTGCAAATCGAAAGACTTTCATGATACTCTCTTTACTTTCGAGTGATATTAATTAGTTACTCAGGGGATGGGTACTTGAACAAATCACAATTCATTGCACACGAACAGTGATTGCTCTTATCTGTCGATGTAAAGTTAAGGGATCCCTTCCACGATCTTCGTTCCATTCGAGTTGAGCGCGAAGCAGGTCGACATCATACCCTGATCCCTTTCCAAATTGGTATCTCACGCGGAAGTTCTAATCGACATATTCTTCAAAGGGATTAAGCCCAGAACCTATGTTTATTCCTCCCATGCGACGACGAGAGCACATCGTCGTTATCGAGCGGATTCATAAACGGAATCCATTGGGCCTCACTGCAGCACTATACTCATCGAGATGGTACACGAACGCTGACATAAATATCGGCAAAACATGCCCCATCCCTTGTCTGGAAACGAAAACCTTTTTCAGCTTTTCCGACTGCAGTAAGACAGGCGCGTCGTTGAAATGATCAAGGCTGAAAATTTGTAACTTAGTTAACGGCCCTGAATATATCATGATCTCCTTTGAGAGAAAAAGTGATCTTTCGCCTAATGCTCTATATTTCGTCTACATGAAGCTTCAGCATTCGAGACTGATATTTTTTGGCGAGGAAAAAAAAATAGAAGAGCAAATGTAGTCGATGTCGTATCGTGGAAAAATATGTGGAACGAGCAAAAGAGAGGAAATCTTGGAAGGCGTTCCTTCGATAACGTCCGGCATCGTAACACGGTTGGTCTCATGTGCCTCGTTCCACGAGAATCGCATACTCCATTCAGGTGAGCTTCCTCCTGTTTCGATGTCAACGGGCCGAGAGTTACCGTCGCGCGCTGGCGTGGCAGAAGAAGTACCTCTTGCAGCTGCTGTGCGATTACCAAGAGACGGAGGCGTTGGCGCTGGAGCGCATCGACAGCCTCGCGCCGGTCGTGGGCTCCGAGGCCCTGCCGCGGGCGCTGCATTCGCCGCGAGGGGATGCGAGGCGACGGAATCCGCTCTTCAGGTTCAGGTGAGAGAGAGAGAGGGAGGGAGGGAGGGCCGTCGAGGAGGGTGGAGGTCTGACGGTTGGATGTCGGCAGGGGGGCGGCGTACGTGTGCGTGGCGATGTTTCGCATGAAGATCCTGGTGAGGCACTGGGCGGGGAAGAGGAGGACGGCGTCCAACACGGCCGTGAACGTTCTCAACGGACGGAGACCTCCGGAAAGGACGATCGGTGAGTTGGGTTCGGGAGGTTCGGTGGTGGAGGGAGGTGTGTGTGTGTGTGGAGCGTGGCCGTGAAACGCGAGTCGTGTTTTTTTTTTTTTTTGTAGCGACCGGAGGAAATGGGAGTGAGGGGGGGGTGCTGAGCGTTTACGGATTTGGATCCACTCCGCCGACGCGAGACAGTTCCAATGCACGTCCGAATGGGGGTCGAGGGAGTTCCAGCCGTCGCAATCTCTTTCCGTCCTCGCAGGGATTACCTCCGTGAGTGATGGTTCTCTCGGATGGATCCGAGACGAGAGATCACATCCGCGTGTGTGTCATGCGTATCTCTTCCATGTTTTTCTCGCAGATCTCCGATACCGTCTCGAGACGGGCGGTTGTCGAGGTATTTGGAACGATTCGACTCGATTCAGGAGATACTCAACCGTTACGGGTTCTGAGTCGGCTTTTTCCTCCTTTTTCGACGGTGAACGTGTGTGATTTTATTTCACGGAATGAATTTTGCTTCTGATGTTGACAGTGGAAATTGTGCCAAATGTGATGATGCACCAGAGCTACAGTCATTTTTCATCATGTGATAATTTTAGTGTTCGCTTTCCAAATACACAACGTGATTGATGATTTTTTTAAATGAGTTTTTATTGGGACGAATTTGGAAATCGATGGAACTTCTTGAAGAAAGCTTCTCCTTGGAGGAACGTGATGCTTAAACATATATTTCCCCATCGCGTTGGAAGCAGAATGTCTTCAGAGAGACCTTTTGTGAAAAGGAAAAGGCCTCTGACTGTGACTTTTCATATTTTTTGACATCTTTAAAAGTATTTGGTAGGTGGATTGGGCATTGCTAAAATGCATGGGCTATTGTTTTTCTATGGTCTGCTTGACCACATGAAGTCATCATCTGACCTTAGCACTCTTTGAGATAAAAATATTGAATCAATTTGTACCTATCACAATCTTTAGCCTCGTTTCTTAGTCCTCTTTAGTCATCACTCTGTTCCCCCTTCTGAGCGAATTCTTTTTTTTTTTTATAGCTAATCCTAAAATTTGAAATATCTTTGACACTTTTGAATCCTATAGTGCGGATTCATTCACTTGGATTACTTTCAGATCACCATACTTCACAGATGTCATTAGTGGACGTTACCACTTACACGTTTGAGTACCCTTAATATAATAATAATATATGCCTGGAGAGATTTGGCACCCATCATTGTGAAAGTTTGTAGTTACATGTTACATAGTTGTTGCACACTATTCTGAGGGAAGGATATGCCAATAAGGAGTGATTAAACTATCCTATCTAGACTTTCACACTTTTCCTTTTTGCTTTTGCTTACCTTCCTTTCCGCAAGAAAACCTTTAATATTATTTTAAGAATGAACTTTTTTGCGACATCAACCCCAGACTACATGTATCCATTGTAGTCTGGGGTGTCAAGGGCAGAAGCTTGTGTTGCACCTTGGGCACGTACCTAGTTCTGCCATAAATACAGTTACATGATTTACATGTTCCTTGCATTCTAGCGTAAGAAGCTAGAAACTTGTAACCTACTAATCGTGCAGTGTATTATCTGCCGTATTGTTTGGTAACATTTTGGCTGTTGTGTTGCATGCAGTAAAGATGGAGTGGGGTGACAAAGAGAATCGCATAGCAATGATTGCCCTGCACAAAGTGGGTCAGAAACCTGTTATCATTTCAAGACTTTGCAGCCACTTGGATTCAGTCGGCAGTTTGTTTATCGTGCTATCAAATGTTACAATGATACTCAGGGAGTACGAGATCGCCCTAGATCTGGACGTCCACCCACCGCCAGAACACCACGAGTCATCAAAGAAGTTAGCAATAGGATTCAGTGAAATCCTCCATGCAAGTAGAAAGTGATGTCCAGGGAAATAGCCATCTCGACTAAAAGCACGCATCGGTTGATTAAATCAGACCTAAGGATGTGTGCTTACCAAAGAAGCACAGGACACATGCTGACTCCATCTCTGAAAGAAATCAGGTCGCAACCGAAAGTGTTGCTGCAGAGGTACGCGCAAAGCAGACACCATAAAATTGTCTTTACTGATGAGAAAATATTCACTGTTGAAGAAAAATTCAACTGGCCAAATGGTCAAGTGTATGCCCACAATTCTTGGGAAGCTGCAGAAGTCACCCATAAGGTGAAGAGAGGTCACCAGCACTGACTAGCTAGCTAGCTCACTGGCTAGCCAGCAATGTCCCCAAGTTCATCAAGGCCTCCGATTGGCCATCTGGGAACCCACTGGACAACAAACTACGGGCAAAGTTGGAGCTGATGACCAACCACAGAAGACATCCAAATATTGAAAGTCTCAAGCGAGCCCTTGATGGAGCTGATGACCAACCACAGAAGATATCCAAATATTGAAAGTCTCAAGCAAGCCCTTGCAAAATCAGCAGCCAATATCCAATGGAAGTGGTGCGTACTGCGATGGATGAGTGGTCTGATCGTTTAAAATCATGTGTGAAGGCCAGGGGTGGATATTTTGAATAATGTTTCTGTAATATGTTAGTAATCATGTAGGGAAATAAATGCTGTTAGCAAATACAGCTTATGTTTTATATGAAAAGAGTTATTATAAAAAAAACCTTGTAACAGTATTTATGGCAGGACTAGGTATGTCACATGAAAGAGCATTTCATTTATTCCATTTCCGCTTATTGGTCGGTTGTGGCCTTGCCTCAATATGACCTATGAAACGGGTTCAACTGTATAATTTATATTATGTTAATTTGTTGATAGCGTTCTTATTATGGTACTTCTAGGTCTTGGTTTACTTGGTCTGTCAGGCGATAGAAAAGCATGCAATGTTTGAGTACTTGCTGCTAGTGGTGCCGCATTAAAACG
This sequence comes from Darwinula stevensoni, assembly GCA_905338385.1. Classification (NCBI taxonomy): domain Eukaryota; kingdom Metazoa; phylum Arthropoda; class Ostracoda; order Podocopida; family Darwinulidae; genus Darwinula; species Darwinula stevensoni. Next base: position 5,017 of record CAJPEV010005016.1, read on the forward strand.
CTCTCGAAGCATATATCCGTGAATGGCAAATTCTTCCCTCAGGCAGAAGACGAAGTTAATCGCATAAACATTGTCTGTTGCCGAAGTATACAGCTGTAAAAGGAAACGTTATATGATCACTCCTCGGTCTCTGCAGAATTGCCTTTGTGCCAGGTCGCTTCAGTGTCCCACCTAATCGGTGACATGGGCCCTTGCCGCGGGAAGCTGCGAAAGCAATGCCATTTTGTAGGCATTCCATATTTTTATTGACGCCAAGCAGTGTTCGCAAAATTATTTCGTACATTTCGTACATTTTCGTCATTTTCGTACTGCGCGGCGAATCCATCTGAAAAAGTATTCAACTTTCGAGGAATGAATCTCGTTTTGATGTATGCCATCAATAATTTCTTGAATAAATGGACTATTACAGAGTCTTGGTTCGATGAATCGGACACGGAGATGTAAGAAGTGCCTATTTTGTGCTTCTTGGAAAAGGATAGACCGAACCCTTCCGCTATCACTACTCATCGCAGACTGTCAAGAATGCTCACTGAAATTCTTGAATTCCCCACTGGGGAAGTCATAAAATAAACAATCACGAGAGTAAAACCATACAATTCAAGTATCAGTTACTCTGTCAGCATGTTGTCGCAATAAGGCTTGTACCCAGATTCTCTCAAGCTTCAAGAATTAAAAACTCCCTTTTTGGGGGTCGGGGGCGTTTCACAGATGTCGTTTTGCAGGAGGCCTTTCGTCGAATGGCTGTTTCCTAGAAATGGTACCATTTTACAGAACAAAAGCAAGTAACCTAGGTGAACAGCTTCCCAGATTCTTGCAAGCTTCATCGACTTCAAGGCAGTACATCGATACAATGAGCTCAGCTGTTTTGGCCATCGTGTGCCTTCAACGCAAGAAATCCCTTTCTGCCATTGTTTGCCCAAGTGTCAAAGGTGTGTTTAAGCCCTTCCAGAATCATTATCAATTCATCAGGAATTAAATACTATTCAGAAGACAATATAATACTCATCATACAATGCTTTACTTTACTTATGGCGGTTGTCTTGAAAAAAATTAAAGGTGGGAAGAGATCTAAATTCTGTGTAAAGATCAGTCTCGATGTTGCTCATAAACATTGACAATTGCTTATCGACATGATTTGGGTCTTTGCGAGAGGATAAAGGGCAGGTATAACTTGGGAGTGGATTTTTATGTAAATCCATATTTTTCTGCAGCCTCCTAGAAATATACAACCCATGTAGAATTATGTATTACTGGTAGAGGAAGCGGTTTTACTATTTTAAAAACGAATAAAAACGCATACATTTGTAGGTTTTCCTCAGCATGTGCATATTTACGTATATATGTGCATATTCGCCTTTTTCTGGGAAAAATAGGGGCTTTGCAGGAAAAAAAAATTTTTTATGAGCTTCTGAGGAAAATTTTTGAGCGGTTATGTGCTGTGACCAGCAGCGTAGCGGGGGGTGATGAACCCCCCGATCTCTGCTCTTAATCCACCCACTACTCCATAGAAGTATTGGAAATCCTGGCCCACCTTCATTTCTCTTACCCCTCCATTGGTGAGTTCCTGGCTTTACTGCTGGCTGTGACAGCAATGTATCAACTATACTCAGTAGAGGCATGGAATGTTGTTGGAAATGGCTTCTTCCGAAGAATTCGTAATGCGTAAAAAAAAACAGCATGCATGTCCATATTTTCCTGCATCCATGCATATTTCATGAATATTTTGACATTTTGAAGGGAATATGCATATGGATGTTTTAGAACTTATTAGCGCATCAGAATCCGCTTCCCAGTTATAAAGCTTTCAAGACATTTGGACGGGAGAGATAGACATCCCCATCGTGTTATTCGCATTGGAATACGAATACCAAATTTATATAGGTTTTATTCCCCAAGGATTCGCTTCCTCTCATCCTCTTTCCCCCATTCGCAAAGAAGCGAGTTGTTTCGGAATTTTTATCCTGATTCAGAAATTCGTAATCAGCACGGAAATCCAAATGAGGCTCGCTACAAAGCAAGAATGCCCTATGGCCGTTTATCAATTTCAACGACTCAGCTGCTATGGCCTTCTTGTGCCTTTGAACGTGCAAGTGTTATCGTTTTTCCACGTGTCAGCAGTGTCCACATGAGTTTCCAGCATAATCATAGATTCATCATTAATGAAATATTAAGCATGAGAGAATCTAGAAGACATCCACCAATCGCAGTATATGAAGACAATAAAGTGAAGAAAGAAAAGGATACCAGTGATCTGAAGTCAAAGTGTCAAGTGCCAAAGTATGTCTCCATATTTCTCGAAAATATGTATAATTGGTTATTACGTTACAAATTCGAAATGGATTTTGTTCCCCAAATGTTCCCAAGCATTCATTCAATGAATGAGGCACAAAAAGAGTAAAAAATAGCCATGTTCCCCCCAAAAAAGCGTGGTGACAGACCCTTTCCCACATTTCTAGTTTCGCGGCTAGACTTAAATTTGTTCTCGTTTGCTCTTCTTCAATGCATTTAATAAATTATTCATTAGAAACGGGATCAAACAAGCTTCCTTAAAGGAAAAGATTCATAGAAACTCAAAGGACTCTATTCATTGAACGGATGAACTCAAAAGTGATCAAAGTGATCAAAGTTGAACATTAATGATGTGGTTGAATGGAACAAGGTACACGTGACGAACCGTTTTTAAAGGAAAATAGAAATGTGTAACTCCACAAGACTTCAAGAACCTACTTATGAAAAGTAAAAAATTGGCATTAATAAGAATCGAACAAAACTAGTCAATACCTACTTCTCAGTACAGCTCAGTACAGGTTTCGCTTTGCCTAGCCAAGTAAATTAGAAACAAAGTCTTTTTGAATTATTAAAGGTATAGAAGCAGGAAATCCAGTTTGAAGATGAAGCAGAAACAGTCAGCATGAATCGCGTCGCTCCGGATATTCCCACTCTGAAACTCAGACTCTCGCCATAACATCATTCAAAGCTGAAATCCGTCAACGATACCTAACCAGATCGTCGAGGGGGCATGAAAAGAGGAGAAATACCAATGATGAGTTGAAAACGGTAGACTCACCCGTATGGGGCCCGAACAATCGGCATTATCGCCATATAAGGCGAGAATATACCACGTTTGTCCGTAAAACAAAAGAAACAAATCTGCTATTTTTCGCGAGTTTTCAATTTTTTGTTTAGACGTCAAATTCTGATGAAATTTGGTTGGCACTTAGCGTGAATCATTTTTGGTTTGGGTGTCGAGTTTAAAATCATACATGGAAAGACTTTGAGATTGGAATTTAATTTCCTTTCGATCACGAAAAATTTCATTTTTTCCTTGAACTTCAAATTTCTCTCAGCAAGCAACCAAACAGAAAATAAACAAATTGCACAAATACCAAAACGGAAGGACACAGTTTGGTTCAAATAAGTTCATTTCAACCCAGAAGGTGCTCAATGTGCCTTTTATTTTGCTGAACACAATAATTTAGTATGGGACGCCACATATCAATGGTTCGGGCAATAAATATGTGTGGTCATGATTCCCAATTTTACTTTGAAACATCAGGCAGGGATGGAAGAAAGTGATTTCAATCCTTCAATATTTTCAACATCCCACTTTGCCAAGGTGTTTCATAACAGATTTACACCACCAATATATGTGGAGCTAGGAGACCGAAGTTATAAATACTAGCCCTAATTATGTCGGCATGTATGCCTGCCGAATTTCATGAGAATTCAGCGACTACAATAAGATTGACAATTCATGAAATATGACTGCTTATTTTACCTTCAAAGAATTGGGGTGGAGGAATTGAAATAAGTTAGAACTGCTTCTGAAAGGCGTTTCATGAATCAGACCAAAATTGATTTTCTTTTGAATTGCAAATTTTAAGCGCGGATGAAAACAACAATTGCTGAACGATATCACCATAAATTGTTAGAAACCCACCAGAAAGTCTCAACAGTAATAAAATGACATTAGCACTCATTTTATAGACCTTCAATAATTTCAATACAATTGGCTGCCCGCCAAACACGTGGATATTGTCACTCATTTTTCACCATGATGGAGAAAGGAGGAGTTGATAGAAATATTGTGCATAGAAAGAGGGACTACATAGAAATACATGATCAGTACCAAACGTCTTTCCCTCTAGAACAGTGGTATTTAGACAAATCCCAAGAAGGCCATACATAAAAACTAAAGTGTTTCTCAATGAAGACGAAAAAAATCACCCTGAACACAGATACACCAACTGTTTTTTGAAAACTGGTTTTTGGACACACATCTACATGTTTTACTACCGTATTTCGACCAATGCCCTCCTCCACTTCTCTCCTCTCCATTTCCCTTCCAATCCTCTCCCCAAAATCCTCCAGCTATTCTAGAGGGTCAAAACGACACCATGCAACATGGTATTTCTTTTTATTTCCCTTAGGAGTAGCAGTGGCGTTGAGGAGATATATGGTCAAGAAGAGGTCATTTACTCAGCAACGAAATGTTTTCCTTCACCACGAGGGCAAGAGAGAATTTGTAATGAGAACTTTCTATGAACTGGCCCATGAGCTACCCAAGCCTTCACGAATTTGTGAATGGATGCATGTCTATGGCATGAAAGGCAATGAACCCCAAATAGTTCAAACAGATAGTCCACATGTTCTAATTGGGCCATTCCATGCCAACTGACCGAGAAATGACGGTCGACCATCACGTAAACAATTGAAACGTTTCTGAGTCAACAGATCTTTCATGAAACACGAAACACCAAGTATTTTGTTTTTCCTTTCGTTCGGAACTGAAATATGAATTTTAGAAATATAGATTTTCAAGCACGTGCGATCTCTATGACGAATTTCATGACACTCGAAGTACTCCTGTTAGAAGTGCATGTGGTGGATTGCATGGAAAGTTTCAAATAGTAGAATCCAATTATCAGCACGAAATGAGGGGTTGTTGAAAATTGATTTACGTCTTTTTAAAATTGTACTAATTTCTTAGAATTTCACCACCTCATTTTATTTCCTGGGAGTCAACGGAAGAAAAATGAAAGAAATTGCAGTGCTTAGAATCAACGTCTGCCTCGTATCTATGGCATATTTATTATTTGGCTGGCGTCACACACATGTCGGAAATGAAAGTCGAAAATCCATTTTTACTTTACAGAACGTTAAACTCATTTTCAAACGATGTGCGGGTGCAATATGAAATTATTTCTCTAATACCATATGAAGGAGCATTCTAATAATTTATATATTTGACTGCGGGAGTTTCGTTCTGTTACAGTTACGGAACGAAATGTTATGAATTTTCTAATTTTGGTCGGTTTTGGTCTGGACTCAGTTCATGTTGGGACTTATTCCGACCTTACTTGCGTTACAATTATTTCATTTAAGTTAGTATTTTTCCCCTCTGTGTTCATCTGATTCTACAATCATCACTCATTACTTGATAAAGTTGCTGAAACAACTCCTCGACTTTTCCATATCTTTTTGCCCAGGGCTTCATATCAACAATTCGCAATATCCTGTCACCACCGGATCCACATTCAATTTCACCGAAGGGCATATGGCAGGAGGTGTCGTGGAATGGATTTCACAGAAAATTGCAGATTTCTTGTCCAAAATGCGGCACATACCTTTCATGGGAACAGCTCCCAATCTACAATTCACCTCATTCTGGTTCATCATTCATCTGCATCAGCAAATCTTGGAATATTGTCCTTTCTGACAGCTGATAATTCTCCAAAAAAAATATCGATTCCTGAATGCGATTATCAATCGTTTCAAACACAGTTACTAAGATATAACAATGCTACATTACTTTATCAATGGGGCTACCTCCATGTAGGTGATGTGAGGAATTAGGTGTTTCAGAGGCAGTGGGATTCAGATTACAATAGAAATCCTGAGATTTTCCACAACTATAGTCAATTGAGTCTTCTCTCAGTGCTGCCAAGTCAGTGACTTAAGGGAAAATTTGATTCATATCCTGCTCTAAGATCAGCATCAATCATGGGCTCGACGCGTGAACAAATATATTCATGACCACTGGGAGGTCTTCCAACAAAGACAAGGCCTCAGCGAAATAATATTAAAAATTCATACAATTTTGTTACTCGGATGCTACAGGACGCAACTGAAGCCGTCAGGCAGATTGTGGAATGTCCTCCAATATGACATATTATACATTTTTTATCTGGACCCCCACGTCGTAAGAAATGAGGTCAATGTTCGCTAAAAAAAAAGACAAAAAATGGCTTATTCGTCTAGAAAATGTAGACATGTGGGGATGACACGAGCCAAATAATACATATACCATAAAACGTACAAGAGGTGGATTATTAGCACAGCCGTTTTACTTTGTTAGTGTTGACACTGACCAAAGAGAATGGTGTGGTGACATTCGAAGAAGTTAGAGTACTTTGAAGAAGAGATTTTATTTATGCTTCACAAAACCCATATTTTCATGGAATAAAAGTATTTTACTATTTCAGATCGGTCAAATGCGCCATGATACTTATTTCGAGTCAGCATACTTCTAGAATCATGAAATTCGCCCGAGGGATAGCACTCGCTTGACAACAAATATTTCTAGAATTCATGAATTATATTCAAATGAAAGGAAAAATAAAACTTTCCATATATTCCAGTCATTAAGACCTGTTGACTCAGAATTGTTTCAATTTTTTATGTGATGGTGGAGTGTCATGCCTCGGTCAGTTGGCACTGCATGGCACAATTCTAAGAGAATATAATGCGACTTTTGGCTGAATTTTGACATTTTGCATGATATTCCCTTAGATTAGTCAATTCAGAAACCAGGATCGAATGGGGCTTTCCTACTGAAGTTCGAAGTTGTAGGAATATGGACTGAAGGACCTTCCCAAGAAAGTCCAGTATCTGAAGAATTCCTCCATTTAATCTCTTCCATCTTCATATTGTCTCTTCCTACAAGGCATGATAGGAAATAATTTTAATGGATTTGCTGATGGCAGAGTTGTCATATTCAAGACTCAAATCAAGTCACCTATGGGAATTACCCGTCCTTTCCATCGTAGCTTGATATGTTTAGCCTTTTTCCAACCGTACAATATGATGTCCACGATCCATTCCAGTAATTCCAGAAGGGAGACGAACGACAAACCGATGTAGAGACCCAGTAACCCTCCCAACGTACCAATGAATCTTGTCCACTGCCCAGAAAAGAAACACAGATTAGAAATCGATTTTGCAATTATTTAAAACTCGTGGAAACCTTTTCTTCATTATAACTTATGCTCACAGGATACATAGCTCTCTCCACGACTCTTTCCACACCAACTGTCTCATAGTAGACGTTCACCACTGCTAAATTCTCTCTGCGAAAGAAAAATACGCAAGCTGACAAATAGTTATCGCATTCATTACTTGAAAGCGTGGCGAAGTTCTAATGGTCCCGTCAGTGGTAAGATTGCATTTTCGCGGCCTAGCATTCCATGAGATTTGATGATAAGAGCAATTATGTACTTAATCGCTAAATGAATGCAATAATTGAGCAGACTGGGAATTGTGACAGTATGTCTTTTTCTTCAGCTCGCTTCCGCTGGTGTTCATCTCATTCTTCATCCAAGCAATTAGATCCATGACCAAGGAGTGCTCACGGTCCATTTTTGCCGACGACAACGACCATTGGAATCTCTGTTCTCTAAAAAAAAAGTTCAATGATTTCATTTTCATATTACGCTAGTTAATATATTTTTAGATAAAGGCTTACTTGCAATCTTGAGAAGGACAATCGCAAAACTCCGGCAAGAACATATCTCCCTCTACTTTCCGAATGGCTTCCCCTGCATCTAGGCAACCGTTCCAAGAGTTACCATTAAATATGTTCCTTATTAAACACAGTAGTTTTTACGGAGCAGTTATTGAAACACCTATGGTTTCATGCCATTTTCTTCAATGCTTCAATGCTCTTCAATTAGAACGCACATTAAGAAAATACAGGTACATTGCATTTGAGTAAAACAAATTCCACGTCACATTACTCACTTGTCCAATTGCATTTTCCAGTGTGCTTTCCAGTGCTTCGCAGGAGAGAAGCGTACTTTCCGTCTTCTACACAACTATGTCCGTTTTCGATGACATGCATCACATGAACCATTGCGCACAACTGCCGACACAACTGATCAAATGGAAGGATAGAGATAATCAACTAATGGAAGATAAAGGATATCGTTTCAGTAGTAACCCAACTAGGAAGTTTCCCATACCATCTTGGAATACTTGGTTTCATTTGTAATCTTGAAGATCTTTGAATCGAATCGCTGAGTCAGGTAGGATGGAAGAGCACAATTCCCCCCCTCGTCTGGATGAAGGTGTTCGGATTCCATCTTCTGGATGCCAACATACGAAATCTCATGCATTTTTACCTCAAAACCCTCTCCAAGGACATCGGGACGGATGATAGGATCATGAATTGTTAGTCTGAATCCCTCGCATGGAAAATGGGGTAGAACTTCGTTCGAGGTGTTCGACGCCAGCACCATTTCAAGCCCGTCCTGTCCAATAAAAAAGGAGAATGCAGATGAAACTAATGGATTCAAACAGATGGGTTGTATGGGTCAAGGGATCTCACCGTTGGCTGCATACCCTTCAGGGATCCTTCCGAGATCCCACTGCGCACTATTTTGTCTCCCTTCTTGTTGAATGTAAGGCATTCTCCATATCCAGTTACCGAAGTAATATCAAAATCCCTGCATTTGTCGAGAACGGAAATAATTATTTCAAACCCTAGGAACCCATATTGTCACTGTAGGAAGATCATATTCGAGCATTTACAGTTTCTCCATGTCTCAGCAATGTAATCAACTCTCATTTCATATCTTCTATTTTTTAGCATACAAATTGTCGCAATGTTTCATATGTTCATCAATCTGCTTCTGCTCTCAAGAGTCTCTCTGTTTGATATCTATTGAAATTTCTTATAATAAACCTATAGATATTCCGCAGGATTCCTATAGGTCCTATAGACTCCTAACCTATGGGAATCTGTGAGGGTTTTCTTTTAATTTCGAAACCCTGGTATTCAACCCGGATGACCACCGTGGTCAGTAATGACGCTGCTTTTTGCTGCACATTAATTACCGAGAGTGGATTTTCCCACGGTGGGACCATCTGTATCTCCAGTACTAGTACTCCTTTCATTTATATAATTCCCCGCACTAACGCATATTTCTCATGGATGGGCATATTTGTTCATCCACTTCCTTCCGTCGAGAATGATCATTCTCTACACTGCCTCAGGAAACAGCAGACAGAACCTACGCACACCAGCAGTGTACTAAAACTCCTTCCATGCATATTATTATTTTTTAAATATAAAGTTAGGAGGAAATGGAATGGTTGGCCCCGCTGTCATGTGGCGGACGGACACATGACTCTCGCCCACCTTGGTGAGATCCTCCCAACATGAGGGTTGGCAGAGAGCAAAACCCTCATGAAGCTTATGACTTAGCCCTGAGAAGGTGACTGATGGCTATGGGGGAGAAGTCAGCCTGAGAAAGAACACTCAGGATCCCAGGATCTCTCCCTTGAGGTTTGTTATCTTTCGGATTTTAATTAAAAAGTAAGGAACTATGTGGCCTTCTTGAGAAAACAACCTGAATTTATTTAGATTAGTAACAGTGTTTTCGGGCGTTTAGCGTTTAGGTCCATCTGAGCAAAAGAGAAGTAAGATCTCTAGAGTTCTAATTGTTTGATTTCATGAGTTAGTAAGATTTTATTTCATTTAAATCGTTATTATATGTGCATCCTATTGGAAGGGTTAATGACAGAAACCCCGAAAATAAAAAAAACCCATGTTGATCCAGCTGACCGGAAGGGCGATTATCAGGTGTTCCCGTGCGAAAGTAAGAGCTGAGAGATATTTTATTCTCTCATATGGGGTTCTCATTCTGAATACGAGCTGATTTCTTGACTGGACTCCAGGGCTTCTGCTTGGAATATGAGGATGGAAAATGAGGAAGTGTCGAAGTATTTTGATTGCTACAATGAAGCAATACGAAATCCAACACCCCAATTTAGCACATGTTGGTGCAACAGAGTTTGTTTGGTTGGGTGTTGATATCCCACCGTGTAGTAAATCTGTACGTGTTGGAGCAACTGAGCTGTTTTGGTTGGGTGTTGAAATTCCACATTGTTGGAAATCCACATGTTGGAACACCCCAAATTGGAAAGGTAATGCTAAATTGATTGCTATAAAAGTTATGAAAGGCATTTGATCTCCATTCCAGTTGAACTCCAGTAACTCAAAATTCCCAAATAACTCTAGGAGCTGTGCCTTCCGTTATTCTACAATTTTGAAACCTGAATACAGCAAGTACATATATTGCATGAAAAATGAAGAAATAAAAAAATTAAAATTCACACCCCAATTTACTATAGAATTTCAGACGATGCCTCTGATATCCTCATAGAATGAAAGACTCCTGTTTCTCCAGACAATATTCAGCTAGATGCCTTTACTTTCTCAAAAGGTAAATCAGCAGTGAATGTGTTCAAAAGGCACAAGAGAGTCGCTCCTTGTGAAAGTAAATTTAAACACTGGATGAGCCTCAATTGAATGAACTTGTGCGACTCGATAGCATTCCGACTTTGTCATGGTTTCATTCGTACAAAGGGTCAAACCGCACGTATCAAGCCACGATGATGATTGCAGAGGGCAAAAAGGCACTTCAATTCAAACTCACATAGAGCAACAATTAACACAGGCCTCTAGCCAGGTCCGTGGCATCATGTTTCACCCCACTCGGGCAAAACAAAGGGAGTTAAGTGTACTACTACTGCCGGAGGGCATCGTCTTGAGGGGGTGGGAGGAATAGAGAGCTGCGCGGACATTTAGAGGTGTTTCCGGGGAATTCTCCTCAATTCCAAGGGCATCTTTCCCGTAGAATATTTATAGCCTCATTGGCACGATTCGTTTGGCATAAACATTCTATAATTTGTGGAGGTCATTTTGATTGGTTTGGCATTCCGCCGTTATCACCTTCAGCCAATAAATCGGTCTTGGCTCTTGATTATAGCAATACATAGGGAGAGCGACACAAATTCGGGAACAGGCGCCAGATAGCGAACGACGGGTCAAGAGATACGGGCTAAATCATGTTTCTTAGATGAAGGGCTTCATTCCAAGCACTAATTCGTTTGTCAAGCCTTTTCTAACATTTCCCACAGCCTCTACATGGAATGATTTTCAATGGAAGGGAATGAAAAAATCAATTTCGTCGTCATCCGTGAAGTGGTAGGGATTTGTATATGCTACTAACGAGTTTGTTTGCCCGAAGAGCAAACAAAGTAAGATCGCGCCTATGCATAACTATGATCGCGGCCCCCCCCCCCCCCCCCCCATTGCAAACAAGCTATGATCGCGCCATCGGCGCTCCATTACCTTAGTTAGTGATTAATTCATTCATTGTTTTGCGAAATAGGAAACACGTATTTAAAGTACGTCCCCATTGAAACACGTGACATACAGGGACGAAAGTCTTCATTTTTATCAAATTCATTACTTCTATTATATCTAGGGTGCCTAACTTGAACTATGTTCATGTGTCCCATTTTGTAAGGGTGGAGAATACATTTTGAAATACCTCCCTCCTATAATCTACGCTAAGGGGACATTTCAAAAGTAGAATATTTCTTTTTTGCAGACATAAAATAGGTGCTTCTGAAGGAAGTTTAAATTCTCTGTCTCTGTTTCGTTGAATCAAAAAAAATCAGGAAAATGGGACTAAAGAAGTGCCTTGATGGGTTTTAACAAAACTGTGATTTCTTCTGAAATGTAGACTCAGGGAACTCCTTGCCACCTAGTTTCACCCTTATACGTTTAGTCTTTTTGCTGCTGGAAAATAATGTATTTGAAAAAACGACCCACCGAAAAGCTGTGCCCTGAGGAGACACAGGAAAAATTTGAATTTTTCCTTAAATCAACATCACGTCCGTTATGTGTGCGCCAGCTGCTACTTTTCTATTTTCGCCCGATTCGCAAGCATATGAAAAAAATCTTTGAAAACGTGAGGTCCCTAAGAAATATCCCCCAAAATTCCAATATTTTGCAAATTTGACAATTTTCCTGAGCTCTGTGCTTCAGCAGTTACGTTCTTGGCAAGTTTCAGTTTCCCATGTGTCTCCGTTTGATTGAAGCAAAGAGAACCATTTGAAAATTTGTTCCTCAAGAAGATGTGCCCCGATGGCATACATCCCCAAAGTAGATTTTTTCTCGAACTCAGCATGCAAAAAAACTACTTCTCTCAGTCAGTCAGCTACTTACGATCGTCTCTATGTAATGAAAGTTGAATTTTTTATTTAGTCAGCTATCCATCAAGTTCTTTCCCAAGTTAAAACTTTCCAGTTCCCTCTGTTTTGCTGGATCAGAAATTCGAGAAAATACGCCCATTGCAATATATGTGCCTTGAAGCGTTTTAGCCGAAAAGTTACTTTTTTTTTACCGAAATCCATCTTCAGTTAACTACATGCCCACAAAGTTTCAATATTATACGTTTGCTTCCCAAGTTTCAGCTTTCCATATGTCTCCGTTTCAATGAAGGAAAGAGTACTATTTCAAAATATGTTCCTCGAAAAGGTGTGCCCCTATGGCATATATCACTAAAATATACTTTTTCTTGAACTC
>CAJPEV010005017.1:0-17653 GCA_905338385.1 Darwinula stevensoni
CACGCAAACCAATCTAAAAGTGCCATCAGTGCCCTCCGGATGCTCATCCATCTCTGCCTAAGCAGATATGACGAAAAAATTGCCAGGTAAGCTATAGGGGTAGTCATAACTTCTCAACGTTGAATATTCATGTACCATATAACTAACTGCAGCTCCATAAACGTTTGCATAATGTTTGGCAAGCTCATAGATAGTATTCTAGGTGATCATTCTTTGATTCTTGGCAAGGAATTTAATTAAAATATATAGACCTGAATGCACCAGCTGGTGAAGAGTTTGTGAGGATGTCATCGGCGAGAGCAGCTAGGCAGGATCTTATTGGCAGGCAGAGTGTGAAGAAAAGGAATACGATGAGGAGAATGCCAGGGATTTTCAATCCGATTAGAATCACATGGATCCATACGTGGGATGGATTGGAAAAAATACCAAGATACCCAAGATAAAATGCAATAATGAGAAAGGGGAAGACCAAGATGGCAGCCTCTCCACCAATTACAGGGATTTTCTCTTCTCGAGTCAAGGTCTCCAAAATTCGGAAAACCTTGACCAAGCCTCTACTCTTGATTAACACGAAGAGCACCGAGGATATCATGGACACCTTCAGCGTGAGAACTTGCATCTTGATAATAACGCTCTGAAAGTCGCTCGCTTTGGAGTTCAGGGAATTCAGTTCAGCGGGTTGGACGATATCTTGAAGCGAAAACCAGGATCTGCCGAAGAGCCAGATGAGAGCATAGAGAACGTGAATGCTGAAATACCGGAATTCCAACTGGAGGGAATCCATGCAGAACAGGCCGTTGAGAGGCAGACATCCGCAAAGGGCGAGGAAGATGAAACAGGCTCGGATTCCTTTAGAGAACATTGTGACTGTAACTACTATACAAGACTCTCTGACGAGGGAAAATAGGGAGCATCCACGTCGAGTACGCCAGGTCCAATCGATTCTGTCATCACGTCAGTAGGTGTACCGATCAACTTAGCCTCGCACTCTATTTGATTAAAATTTCCTTGATTTGAAAAAAGTCATGTCAAATGGAATATTTACGTTCGGTCAGTAGTTTGTAATAATATCATATGAATGACGCTTAAGGAATACTTCCTAGGCATGAGTTCATAATATGTTTAATAGTTGGAACTCTTGGTGAGGCATGCTCTAATGAAACAGGTGAGAAGATTACACCTTTTTTTCTATAGTCGATTTGGGTGTGCCTATCTGCTTTTCATCATTTTCTCTGTCTCGTCATGCGGGGAATTTCTTTCACGAATGGATTCCATCTCTTACATTGCTACGTTCTCCATTAACTTCAGCGGGGTCGTGGCGAAGAAACGATATTCGGAACTCCGAGAAGATATTGAGAGAAACTTCGAGAAGATACGAAGAACTGGGACCATGAAGAAAAGTACGTAATCTCTTTATGAGCCACTATATCGTTGCCACAAAGTGTACCATCGCAGCTAAAGTTGTTACTTGGTCAAGTTCTTCGGAATTCAAGGCACTGGAGGTAACCTCGCTCCTTACGCATGACATTTGTGTGGAATCAGCATCGCGAAACTTATCCTGACACAGAACCTATCTAAAGACCTACTCAGCAGCTCCAAATTTGACTCTTGTTTTAAAACTCTCATGGTGTTACCCCAATTTTCAAAGTGCCTCAAGGATAGGTTATGAACTGCAGCCTTCATTTGTCGACAGTGCGTGCAGGATCCACCAGAACCTGCCAAATTCTTTTTTTCTTCCTAGTGTGTCTATACGAGGGCGTATGCAGGAATAAAAGCCAGCTAGATGTTTTGAATTTACGAACTAGTCCAGATATTCGATGACATCGTGAAGCTTATGGAAAATATTGGCCCTTCGACAACCTTCGTTGTGTTTGAATAGCCCGTTCTAAACCAGAGGATAGTGTCACGTGGGGTGATCACAAGTGCAGGCCAGCGAATGCCAATAACTGCGGGCTGCTGGGGGAGAAGCTTCTGATGCAGTGATGCAAGATTCTCAGATCCGTATCGCATGAGGTGTAGTTTCTTCTGTACTGTTTTGCGAAAGAATCGCATGATTAAGCATCCTAAATCATCATAGATACTCGACCCCTAATTGCGCCAACAGGCATAGAAATTTGGTTAGCATGAGAAACTCACGTCATGAGACGTCGATAAGTGAGAAGACTGGCTTTCACAGAGCGACAATTACTTTAACAGATTTAACAGAGACAGTGTCATCCTACGCCTTTAATATGTCAACGTTCTCAGTGTAGACACACGCTACTCATCAATATTGGATAAGATACTTCCGTGTTACATAAATAAGGAAACCATACATTCTGATCAAGCCATTTCGCATATTAACAGAAAATTTCACGCGTATGGGCACCTCTCGCATCAATTACGACGAATCAAAGCAAATAGGCGAGGCTCCAAGACTTTATTTCTGTGGAAGACATATTAGCGGTCAACTTATTCCCTGGCCTTGACAACGAAGCCGTGTCGATCCGAATTGAGATGGATCTTGTTGTCGCTGAAGCATCCTCTCCGGAATGACCTAACCGTGCTGATGCCGAAGACGCCACTCAGATCTGGAGCGAAGCCCACGTACTGTCCGGTCTGGACGCTGATGCAGGCGTGGTTTCCGTTGAAGAACGGTTCCCTAGAGAACACACGACCGGATAGGAAACTGCAGCTGCGATTCTCTTGTCGTCAGTCCGATTGAAGCGGAGACTCACGTGTAGACGGTCCAATAATTTTGACCCGTGACGATGAGGGATCCTACGGTGGCAATCGTGCCTGGCACTTCGGGCATGTCCGCCCATTCGTAGACTTCAAATCCGAAGAACAAATCAAATTCGTAAAGCGTGATCGTGTCGTATCTCCAGTTGTACGTGTCTCCTGCATACCTGCAAGTGAATATATGCGGCCTCGAGGCATGTCCTGAGGCGAGTAAAACCGTAAAGAGCATTCGTGGGATTTCACCTGAGAGATGAGACTTCATTGTTGAGTAAATTATTTAAGTTCCAGCAGAAGTCATCTCCATACCCCCATTCGACAGCTCCGAAGTTTTGATAGTTGTAATAATACTCGCTGTAGAACAGCCATCTGGAAGTGAAGAACATTGAGGATGGCTCATTGAGATTGGACAAACAACATCGTAGGGCGAAAAAACATCAAACATCTAATGCTACGAGGTATAATGACTCTTTTCTCAAGAAAAGAATTACTCTTCTAATGATAAACAGTAGCGGAGATAGGTAGTGTTGCCCCGTTAGCTGCCAGGGGTTTTCTGATTTCTGATATCTTTCTTTGCCAGGCAGTTTTCGTCAAGATCATTATTTCAAGTTTTGGGCATTTATATTTCTGTAAATCAGGTTTATTCCCAATAGATTCTGAACTCAAAAAGGCAATACTTTCTACACTCTACATATTGTTACAGAAGGAATGAAAAGGCAGGATTTCCTCTCCCGTAGGCAATAGACTTTCTCTGGCGGCGGTCAAGCCACATAAACAACTCAGTCACATTCGAAAGAAGGAAAACGTTGCCAACCGAATATTCGATTGGCATGAACAAATTGGCATGAAACTAATTCCATCAACTGGCCATTGGTTCGGTTCCGGACCAATTGCCTCTGAATCGTCCCTCTCTGCACCTCCCATTTCTCGCGTTTTCGTCCTTCCCTTACGGAAAGCACGAGTTTTCAACCCCGTCTTTTTTTTCTTTTTTTTACAGTTTGGAGATCTGGCGTAGGCCTTCCGTTCTCGAGATTCTCTCGCCTCTTTTCATCACTTCTTGATGAAAAACTAAGTTCTAAGTCGGCAATGATGTCTTTCGTTTCTATCATTTTGCGTTTTCGAAGCTCATAATACGGTACAAGTATGACTTGATCACCGCTCCCTCACATTACACTTCGCTTGATCATCGGTACAATGATAGAAAACGTATGCAAGCCAATGATTTCCTGTTTAAGATAATATTTACATTTTTCTCATCGCACACAGACTTATTTTGCTAAATAGTGTAGGATATATTTATATTAATACAGTAGTTTAAAAATATATATACAGTCATGCTCGCAAATGTGGTTGGCTAGGGAAACATGACATCAGCTACACGAACCTCATTGAATAAATCACTGCCAGAGGGAAGTCCGATGGAGAAAAGAAAAGTTTTGGAAAAGAGATCTGAAGGAATGAAAGGCCTACGTGAACCGTGGTGCTGAATAAAACAGGTGAACGAGACTGAAAGACTAGCTTTGCAGGATTCTCATTTCATCGGAGCGGAAGGAGTAAGGAGTGGAATAATATCTGGCAACACTGCATGTATATGGCAACGTAGCACTCAGGCCTCTTCTCTTCAGCTTAAGTCTCATTTCGTTCACTTCGCTGTGGGACTGTCCTTTCCCCCTCAATTCCTCCAACCCGCTCCAAGTGAGTCGGAGCAGGTTAAGCCAGGGAGAGGCTGGCCGAGGTTGGAACTGCGCATGCTCCGACTGACCTGCGATAGGGGGGAAGCCCGGGCCCAGCAGTCCCGTAGCAGATAGCATTCTTCCACCCTTTTCTTATGGCTGAACTCGTTTCCAGTTCTTCATCAAATTTACTGACTCTCACGAGGAAGCTCAAATATTATTCTGGATGGAGGCATTCCGAAACGTTGTCATATAGAAGTTAAGATGGAGAAAAAAATGACTCAAATTCACGGCATCTCTCGGTGCTCTCTTTCTTGTCTGGCCCAGGTTAGGCCCGGCCTAACGTGCCTACCCTGACGAGCCGCTACTGCTGGATGAACTCGTTTGGTTCAGTGACTCTAGTGCAGCGTAAATTCCGAAAGCATTTCGAGGTTCAAAACACTCCCAATGCCAAAACCATATGAAACACTCATAATGCCTTTTTTTACACTTGGGGAATTGAGAACCCAGGAATGTTTCGTGAACATGAGCGCGATATACCGAAACTAAATGTTTGTTGTGTTTTACAGCAAAGGAATCATTGAGCCAACTTTCCCAACATGATGACGGATCAACAACAAATTTCAATGGTGAAACTCATCATTAAATGTTCCAGATGCCTGCTATCACCCAATTTAGAAACCTTCGACCTGGATGAGATCATTTTTGAACAGGATGGGGCTCTGCGTTGTTAAACGTGCGTGCGATGACTCTTAAACACATCACTTCTATCCGATGTATTGGGAGGCGTGGTCACGTGACCTGACGTCTATATTTTTTTTTCTTTGGAGCTGTGTAAAGTGTATTCTATAAAGTCATGCTATTCAGCAGATTCGGAGGAACGCATCAGGACGGTAACGCAGGAAATTTCCACAGAGATATTGTCTCAAGTTGTGGATGAGGTTGTTCGGAGGTGCCTGCATACAAATTGTTTTAGCACATGCGGAAGTGTTGTCAAAGTCGTGGAGATAATTTTCTCACATTGAAACAAAACATCCCAAAGAGCTCTAATGGATGATGTAGCGCATTTGGTTTTCGTGAATCTCTTTCCTTCTTGGATAAGTTAATTTTTGAAACTAGGGAGAGACTATTGAATCACCCTGTACAGTATTAAAAATGGTGAAAATGAATTCTAAACGAATGGAATTAGGACTCACACTCCGAAGACACAAGTGCTAGAGATCATGTCGTCTCCAATGATGTGGTCGCAATCCCTGAAGTCCGCGCAATACGAATCCATCCAGTTGAAGGCCCCGCTTTCGTCATAGTTGGGCAGATCGTAGATGTAAGCAATCTGCTCGTTCTGAGCCAGGCTCAGACCCAGGCCGAAGAGGAGCGAGAGCGCAACGGATCGCTGCATCCTAAGGTGCCTTCCTACCTTCCTTTTCCCTCCGCTGATGTGGACTGTTGCTCCTAGTCTTCAATAGAATTGGCTTTCGTAGTTTTATCCGTGGAAATATTTGCAGGTGACGCGATGGGAATCTGAAATCCGTCTCCTGCTGTATCTTCGATAGCGATCTGGGATTTCCACTGCTACTCACGGAGGGAAGATATGGATAGACTTTTGGTTTCATGCTATGAGAAAATCATGCCCGCTACATGGCGATGGCGATACAGATTACGTTGGTTGACTAATGTTAAGGGAGGCCTTATTCCGCAAACTGCAAACATATTTCAACGTGGAAATTGAAACAGAAACCCTCCCATTAGGAACTGAATAATTTCATGCCTTGGCTGTTCATGTTGACCGTCGTACTGAAAGAGCCTGCAAAATCTCTTTCCTGTAAATGGGTGGATATCTGACTATTGATAGACCCTCGCATCCAAACAAAAATGTTCTGACGCTCGTGAGAAAGTTTCATTCCGGGTCCCTCTCCATCCTATGAGCCTTCTTTGGGGCAGTATTCATCTCTTAAAGGATATTCTTTTATGCATGTTATACTGAAAACTTGCTTTGACATCATCACAGACAGGTCAGAGAAGAGAGGTCATCCTGAATAAAGTCGTTCTTTCGTTGGAAAAATGAATTGGGAAATAATTTGTCCTTTACTGTCTGGTTTCTCATTGCCTCCCCTCCACTGTTTGGATAAGAATTCCTCTCGGGAGAATGCCCACCCTCACCTCATCACGTCCAAAAAGGAGGTTCTCCCTTCCCAGCAATCGGGTTCAGAATCAAGTTAGTTAATTCAAATTCAAATAATAAATCAGAGTCAAGTTAGTTAGTTGGTAAACTTGGAAACTCCATCCGTGAAGACGTAATGGGTAACGAGTGATGGGATGTATTGAATATTTATTCTATACCTGTCGCCTAAATGTAGAATTCTTGCCCTCCCCCATGACTTTAACTTGACCTAGAACTGACAATTCCCTCGTTCGCTTTCCCGTCCCCGGGCGAAACTGCTAGACCTCATGCATGAAATTGTGGAGGTATTGTGGAGGTGAAAATATCCTTCCGGGAGAGAAGATTATGGCTGGAGGCGACTGGCGTAAGGTTATGATGTCGACACGGGGTCGATCGATGCTGGCAGCTGATTTTTCAGCTCGTAAAATGGAACCCGTATTTATTTTCCTAATGCCGAGTTATCTTGATTAAATATGATTTAAGGAATTCATATCAGACCGATTTAATCTCATAGACAGTCTGCCATCTGCGCTCAACCATGTCTGAGCACGCCCAAGCGAAGTACTTGGAAAATACCCATCTTTTTTCATCCTGCACCTTTTACGGGTTATTGCGATTGAGGCATTGATTCAATTTGGCTAAGCTAAGGATTTTCTGCCTTTTTCAAGCATGCATTAGGAGTTACTTCAAAACCGAAAGAGTTTTGAAGATTTCCAATTGACTGGACGGAGATACGGCCACACGAGGATGCGCTCTGGCTTTGGCTTCAATATATGGCGTTGTTGCTCAACCAATATGAAAGAAAATCGATGTATGAAGTCAGAATTTTCGAATTTAATTTCGTATATAATACGCCTCGCAACGCACTTTGTCAGAATGGCTTCAAAATCATAATGAAAATTACATCAATTTGATGGTTTGTATTATATTTGACACAGTATGCGGAAAGGGACTAAAACCTGGAAAAAGTGCATATAAGCAGTCATGGGGAAATCCGAATTGCGCTTCGGACCAGTCGCATTACCCACCTCTGACGAAGTTCTTTGGCAAATAGCTTAAACACACTAGATGTCATGGCGATGCCCTGATTGAGCCCTTTACCTTGAAGAGAGTCATCCCTCAGGAGACCACATTTCCATCGGGTGGCCACTTTGCCTATTACATATTGAAGAGCGTTCTTCACAGTTTGCTTGTCACGTCGACCGACCCTTTCAGGTGTATTGATAAATGCCGTCAAGACCTTTTGCTGTCTTCTCATCTGGGGAGAAAGTTAGGGCTTTCCTGGCATAGAAAGATCCATTAAGCGCAAGGGCTATTGATACCATGCAAGAGACGTGAGCTGTTTTTATTAAATAAATTCACATGTAATGTTGGATTGTGATGATTTTACCCAAACAACACCGGAATGATTAATGGATGTTCAATGAACATTTCGTTTAACGTGCCAACATGCCATGAACGTCCTCGGGAACGTTCTATTCACTGTTGAAATGTCTACGAATTAGGAGCGATCGAAAACAAGTCAAATCGTGCGTTCCCTAAACGTTCATCAAGAACGTAACTTGAATGCTCCCAAGCAGAAGAAAAATGTTCCAAGAACTTCTTTCAGGTTTCCTCGAACAAGCAATTCGGAAACTATCTTTAACCTTAACTGAGCGTCTAAAAGCTGCTCACCCGTGAACATTGGTTTTAGGTTTATTTGACAATGAATTATGAAAGACCGTTGTGCCCGTCTTTTGTCCACCGTTACTTTTCTACGGCCACAGTGATAATGCCCCGTAGCTCTTCCTGGTCGGAACTCCCATCGCTACTAAAGGAATATTAACGTCGATTTTTTCGGATGACTTATTATATTTTCTGCTTCGGCTTCTAACCGCTTTCCTTTGTTCCATAATATCCTAAAATCCCAAAACTTCAGAAGTTTTTGGAACTAGTGAATAAGGCAATCGCTGCATGTATGTACGATGTTCGTGACACAAATTTCAATCGAACTGCACCAGGATCACCATGTAGCTCACGAGGGCGTGCAGAACCTGGAATAGTTGTAAAGATCAAGGTTGCATTTCCTGTAACCAACATACAAGAATAATTAACCCTCTATATACCAGAGTTGCAGGCATGCAACACTCAATGGGAAACTTTCTTCTTCCGTTTACCAAATGTTGCAGAGCTGAAACACGCCCCACGCTTCAGTTTTTGAGCAGTGCTGCTCTCTTCAGTTGAATACATGGAGCAGTATGCGAACTTAAAGAAAAAAACATCAAACAAATTCTGAAATTAGGTAAATAGAGGGTTAATTGTAAACAATTAAAGGTTCTACCGGTATGAGTATGGATCTGTCGAGGGTATAAAGCCCCGCCATGTTGAATTTCATGGGCCACTTCGCAAGGAAATCAGAGAATTTATGCATCTCTTGCGTTTCTCCAGGAGAATTTCGAGTCGCCTCCATCACTCTCTCAGCCTATCCAATGAAGAAATCATTGGGTACGCGTGATGCAATTTCAATTTAAAGCGGGAGGCTAAAATAGAGATGAAATGGGAAAGGCAAGACCTGATGGAGGACGGCGTGCGCAGACCCAGTCACGACGAGGATACGAGCGAGTTGGCAAAACACAGAAGAGCAATACCCCATAACGTGTACAGGTATTGCCGTATCCTTTAGAACGTGATGGTGCAATGACGAAACGAGGTTAAACAACTCGGTGAAGGAGATTATAAAAATAACGCTTGTAGGAGCGTCAATGTCACTGGCCACGAGAACCAATCTACAAGCTCTTTCAGTGCCGCCCGGATTCTCATCCACCTCTTCCTATTTGAATATAAGAAAAAACGTAATGGATTATTCCAGACATGTTCTGTGGAAGTTGAAGGACAACCATGTGTTTCACTACAACATTAATGCTGAGGATCGTGCCTCATGCGTATAGAAAACCTATTTAAGTAGAATGCAGTATACTATACGATCATTCGAGGAATATCACTATGGTGTTTACTTAAAATAATCAACACCTGAAAGAGGCAGACGGTGAAGAGTTTGCGATTATATCATCAGCCAGTGCAGCAAGACAGGATCTGATGGGTAGGCAGAGTATGAAGAAAAGGCATTCGATGAGGAACATGCCGGGGAATTCGAGTCCCACTCGAACCACAAGGATCAATGTGTTAGGTGCGTCGAGAAAAACACCAATCCATCCAACATGAAATGTAATGATGAGACAGGATAGAATTAAGATGGCAGCCTCGCCACGAATATCAGCAATCTTCTCGTTCAGAGCCATATTCTCCAAAATTCGAAGGACCTTGACCAAGCCTCGACCCCTGATTAACACGAAGAGTACGGGGATCGCCACGAACACCTTCAGCGTGAGAATTTGCATCCTCGAAATGACTTCTTGAAGGGCACTCGCATTGGAGTTCGGGTTATTGAAATAAGCGGGATGGACGATATCTTGGAGGGAAAGCCAGGATCTGCCGAAGAGCCAGACGAGAGCATAGAGAACGTGAATGCTGAAATACCGGAATTCCACCTGGATGGAATCCACGGAGAAGAGGCCGATGAGAGGTAGACATCCGCAGAGGAAGAGGAAGATGAAACAGGCTCGAATTCCTTTTGAGAACATTGCGCCTGTAACTACCTTGCACGACTACTGTACTATGATGACGGAAAATGGGGAGTATGTACATTGAATACGTCAGATTCAATCGGTCTGCCTTCATGTCAATATTTCCGGCTACATAGCCTCGCACTCTATTTGATTAAAAGTTCATTGATTTGAAAACAGTCTTGCCAAATGGAATGCTTCTGTTCGATTAGTTTATTAATACTGTTTTCGACAAGGAATGCGATCTTGGTTGGCTTGAGTTCATGACGCTGTTACTTGTTGGCGGTGGTGGAAGGTGAGGCACTTTTTACTGAAAATGAGCTGAACATCTTTTCATATGATGTCGATCTCGGTGCGCCTTACTGTTCTACATCATTGCAGATAGGCACATTGGACGATATCTTGGAAAGAAAGACAAGATCTGTCGAGATGGCAGACGAGATGATAATAAACTTGAGTGATAAAACATCTACGTCGTCCAATAGGGAACCACCGGAAAAGAGACCCCTGATGGGTAATGTCTGCTTCACATGCACATCAGCTTCGATCGATTCTGTCACATGTCACCTCATGTTCCAACGAACATGACAAACGACCTGATCTCTAACTGATTAATTGACCCTCGATTTAAAGGTGTTCTGTCGAATTAAATGTTTCTCATCAATTTCTTATTAATATATATATATATTAGAGAGCATAGATTAAGCAGGAATGCACACAGAGAATTTCTCTTTTTTTCCAGTCCTAGAACACCGGGAAAGTAGGGAAAAATCACTTTCTCAAATTTGAAAGTAGTTGGCCCGAAATGTTACTATTCCACATTTGCTACAAACATTTTCAGTGATCTAACCCACGTTTGCATGGAAGCGAGAGAGCTCAGTCAGCCGCTCGTGAAAGTGGCCTAACTCGCCACACGATCCAAACTGTTTTGAAGAAGGTGTTACATTTTCGTCCTTGGAAGCCGCATTCTTGTCAGGCACTATCGGCGGAAGACTGTGATCGTCGGATGGAGTATGGGGAGATCATGCTTGCTTGGTATGCAGACTGGCCCCAGTTGTTTAACAATATCGTTTGGAGTGACGAAGCCGTGTTTCATGTAGGGGGGATTTGTGAACCGCCACAATTGTCACTACTGGGCACGAAAGGATCCTGGGGCCACTGTTGAAAAGATTCAAAATCGCCCTAAGGTCACAGTGAGGTGCGCCATGACATCCAACCAGTTTGTGGGCCCATTCCTTATTCGGGACACAATGAACGCAGATCGGTACCTAACCATGCTGGATGATGATGTTTGGCCTATTGTGTCCACTTGGGACAGCGTCAACAACCTGATCTTCATGCAAGATGGTGCCCCTCCTCATTTTGCACTCACTGTCTGTGAGTGGCTCGACATCCAATTTCCGGGACATTGGCTGGGTCGTCGTGGTCCACATGAATGGCCAGCAAAGAGCCCTGACCTCACGCCATGTGACTTTTTCCTGTGGAGGTGGGCGAAGGAGGAGGTTTACCGCACCAAACCACAAACTCTGGATCAACTGGAGGATCGCATTCGGCATGTTCTGACCAACATACCCCCGGAGTTCCTGCTGAAGTCAGTCGAGACTATTCCCAGACGATTACAGAAACTGGTGGACAACACTGGTGCCTATGTGGAATTTTAACACTGCAGAGAATTTCTACCATTCTACGGTCCACAGTAAAACTTGTTTCACTACAATCGACCAATAATTAGTAAAGTTATTAGCAAATTTCAATAGGGAGTTATTTTTCAACCACCCTGTAGAAATCCTCTTTAGCGCGTCTTAGATGCTTAAGTGACTGGAAAAATGAAACAAGAGAGAAATCATTGTAGCTCAAGGCATGGCTTTCGCGTGATGGCGATGGAGAAACGAAAGCTCTACATTCGCATGCTTGGGGCTTCTTTGGTCTTGCAGAAACTCGGGAAGACCAGAATGTCCAAATCCGACATTTTTCTCGGGCAAGACTCTTAATTTTCCGGAGATTTCGCCTCCCAGCCAAGACCCCCCATTTCCATTATCTGACGCTCTTCGACGCCATCTTAAATAATTTAGAGCAAAAACGCAGTCCCATGTTCATTCGTTACGAAATAAAGATTTATTGCCTCCAACGCCATCGTGTCTAATGTACGAGTGTTCCGAAAAGGCCTATCTCATTCATTATAAAATAACGATTTGCGTCAATCACAATCTTGAATAAATGACTTGAAAGAACGTAGATCTTCAATAAAGGGGTTCTTGTTCGGAAGGAGAACGATTGAAACCGATAATGATGAGTTACTGTGTCGATCTAGAATTCCTGGGACCACTTAGAAAACGCCATTACAACTTAATCTTGACAAAGCGACATATAGTCGACATGGAGGGTGATTTTTTTTTGGCGCCATGCGTCTTGAATATGCCATAACGTTTACTTGAAGCAAGGAATGAAGAAGTTCGCAGCTGTCGGGCACTCAAGATGAGATATTTGTTCGCAAATTTTTTGCATCGTTGTGGCTACGTGGCAACGGAACGTGTGCTGCTTAATTTTTCTCCGGGAAAGGTATCTAGCAGCAAAACTTTGTACAGAGAAACTTTTATGAGTAATTTCAGCATGTGTGTGGAACCTAGATAGAGAACTTAAGCAATTAAGTACGGCTGGTGAAGCAATGCAATCCATGACGATTTTTGTGGCGCAACACGAGTGATGAATTGTTTGACTGGGACTCACTCATGGATTCAAAACTAATGAAAGCGATAATGTAGAGAATTTCGAGGAGTTTTCTAAGCTACGGCGCCAGCAGCCTTGCATAAGAACGCCACAGTCGCGTTGCACAACGAAATCGATGGGGCGAATCGATCGGACAAATCGATCGGACAAATCGATCGGACAAATCGATCGGACAAATCGATGTAACTCATTGAGTGGTACATCGAAATGCGTTTATGCCTCTGGTGTGCCATTTTCAACTTTGGCGATTCTATAAGAAAAAATTCCTGTAGTATGTTCACACGCAATGGTACTTGTTCGTTTGAAGAGAGGGTCTCACGTTTTCCAACGGGGGTCCACGTGGATCACTCATCAAATCAGTGTTCCCATTTTCTGACTGGATTCCTTCTTGGAATTTAAGAAAAAAATTCGTTCTGGTTTTGGATGACCTTTTGTTCGAACTAGATTCCGAAGCCGGGGAAGAATCAAGAAAGCAGTAAAATAAGCATATCATTTCTGCTTTTCCTGCTGTCTGTCAACGTGACTACAAGTAATTGATTTCACCAATGATCCTTCTGGGGATTCAGTTAATCCGAGTTATGCTCATTCCCGAGGATCCCCCGGTACCGAAACCGAGCGGTTTCAGGCAAGATAGAGGCGAGGCTTTCCACCTTTGCAAGGCTGGATATATTTTTTTTGACGTGGAGTTGCACCGTTTCTAGATGGATTTAATTTCCTTGTTCTATTGCAAAATTGAAAACAGACTAGATGACTTCTTTTATTCACTCTCTGATTTCAACATTTTCCGCTCCTGTCCGGTCGTCTGGATGGGAATTTTTCAAGCGGAAATCGGGGAGCTCTCGTTTTTGAACGAGGTACTGATTTCAGTACTAATCCATTTCGTTCACCTTCGCGACAGATTTCCTTTCGGTTTCTTTTTCCACGTCGCGATGGGATTTTTCGGAGCGATTCGGGAGACCCCTGGTGATGGTCATTAGGAATATCGTCTTGCTTCTGTTCGTTCAAAGGCAGCAGTGTTATTTCAGATGATGCCGGAATGGCAAATGGGCGTTCATATTGTTCTGGAGAGACGGATTGGTTTTGAAGGAGGATATGACGATTTTCGGGATTCCTACATTTTAGGTTTCTTAAACGCGTCTGTGATTTAGAATATACCTGTAGCTTCGAAATGGGAAAATCTATTGAAAAACTCCAAATTTGTATATCCAAACTTGATTGCATCAACTTTTGACTGTTTCTCTTCCAACCGGGAATTCACTATTTTCGTATTCTCGGTGCTCATTTAACCATGTCAATATTGAGAATTATTTTCCACTTCTAGCGTGGGAAACGAAAACATAACCTTTCATCATCGTAACACCCGTCACCTATCGTCGACAGAAAGAGTCGAGGCGAGTTCTCACTAGACCAGAGAGTTATGATTGCTCACGGCTGTCTCATCTCATCGATGAGAAGAAAATGACGATGGCATCTGCGTAAGCTATTATGTAAATGTTAGGAGAGCGTCTCATAATGAATCCCGGGGGATTCCTAGTCTAGAAGTCTAGGAAAAGAGCATAGAAAGGCTCATTTGGTCCGCTGTGATGCGCGTTTTAGATTCGACTTGGACTTCGCGGTTTCACTGGCGTCACTACGCATCCTCTCATCCTACGTAATCATCCATCAGGCCATCGGCTTCACGAGGCACATCTAGGTAGAAAACACGAGTAACCTTGTCGCTTCTGACGTCATCCATAGTTTACGGTCGTATGTGAGCGCTGCGACGTGAAGGCCCGTCGAAATTGAGTTTCGCGCGCTCGAAATATCACATTTGACAACTTCGGTTGTCGCCGATATTTTATTATCTAGGTTTGCTTCTTGAAGCTGATGGCTGGTGTTAAGCCGAATGGTAGGATGTCTCCCCGAGACTCTCCGAAGGAGTATGCCTTTGAAAATGATGGAAAAACGATCATTCGACAGGCGCCGCGTTGCGATGCTCGTCGATGCAGGCTTTCTAACGCGTCTGTTGACCTCGAGCACGTGGGAAAGAATAATAAAGGATCCTACCTCGCCTGCCTCAGCCCGCGGCGTATCGGGTTGGGGAGGGGCGATTTGCAACATTAACGAATGAATTCGACTCCATGTTTTCCGACCTCGTCGTGCATGAGTCATGGGGAAAAACCCGGTGCCATACGCATTCGATATGCAATAACGAGGGTCGCATCGATCAAAATGAGGAACGGAGGAGTTGAAATTGCGTCGGATTTAAATGTCTGGGTGGCGGTTGCCAGGGAAAGATGCGGAATTCCTGGTGAGTCCGTGAGTTGAACTGCGGCGCTTGGGACCGTTTGTTGGTCCTGGTAAGAGACCGGAGCTACTTCGTTGTCGTGTCGGGGCGTAAATCCAATATGGGATTAATTATGAAACAATCGTGCGAATCCACGTACGTGAGAGGTTAATCCGTCTGTCATTCCGGGAAATTCCTCCTCGACGGATGGATGGATTTTAATCATTGAGGTTGATTTAATAATTGAGGCGATACTTATCGGGTCCGAAGTCCAAAATGTACGCTGTGAATATTGTAAATACGGGTTTTCCTGTCTTTCTGCGCGTCGGAGGCCTGCACGGGTCGACTTTTCCGACTCGAAACTCGATCGGCCCGATTGGAATCGTGGCCCGCGCCCGACCCGGAACGCGATCGTCGACCGAGACTTGCTGCTTGGAGATCGGGCTGGGCCGACATGGCTGGGCCGACATGGCTGGGCCGACATGGCTGGGCCGACATGGCCGGCCGCTGAGCTTAAGGACTGAGTCTCGGGGGGAACGGTTCGGAATGAAGGGCATTCTGTGCAAGATTGCGGGGTGGCGAAACGTGCATTTGGCATGGGAGACGGTGCAAGACTGTTATATCGGGAAATATGAAACTCGAAAATCTTCCATTGCGCCCGAAAAACCTATTTCTTAGGAATGGGTTGTGTGAAATCGATGCCCGGGCCATCTCTCATCCATAGATAATCGTCTCATACATAATGCATAAGAGGATAATCAGTCTGTGTCAGGGTGTCGTTCCGGGGACACTCCTCCGAGACGGATGAACGGACTTTCACGAGTTTACGGCCGAAGGCGATACTTGGATCAAAAATAATTTTAAAAAATCGTCCCATTTCCATACAATCCGGCCAAATTTCTGTCAATGAGAATAACGTTATACCCAACGCTTCCCGGGCTGTGAACTCACACGTACCGCCCCGCACTCGACCCGAAACTCGATTGCCGAAGGTCCGAAGCCCGCTTTGTCCTTTGAGCTTCGGAACTCAAATGACGCAATTAATCAATCGCAATCAATCAATCGCAATCACTCGCACCCTATCGGAAAGCAGATTGTCAACCTCGCTTCACGCCCGATGCACGATCGTATCGAGCCGATCCGAATCCCGGCCGAGCTATAAATCTTCCCCTATTCAACTTCATTCTTCGATCGAAGAATGTAGAAAGTACGAAGAAGTCGTACCGAAACGACGGGTTTTACTTAAAGGCTGAGGAGCGAAACTCGCCGAACGTTTGCACGAAGGGGTTTCCCGAAAAACGAAACGCATCCCCTCGTAAAAGAGTGCGAGCACGTCTGTTCGGAATTTTAAAGTCGCGTCGCTTGAGAACGCCATGCGATGGAACTCGCTGGATGTCGTCACGAAAGGGAAATGGGGATTCCGAAGTCGTTCTGTGTGATTCGGTTTCAAACTTTAGGCGTCGTTCGAAAACCGGTGTCGATAACTGTTGGGTCGAGAGCTCAAAAAGTTGATAATGGCGTCGTACCGAATGCCTTCCCGGGCTGTGTGCTCGCAACTAACGATGAGAGCGCGAGGCATCGTCGGCTAAGGAAGTTGTTGCTATGGTAACCGCTGGTAATGATCAACTGATGCTTGATTCGAAAGAGGCCGAATGTTTTGGAGGCTGTCGCTTCGAACGCGCGAGGCCTACGATGCTATGACATTCAAGGCCATAGGCTGGGGCATGGCATTTTTTTAATGTTTGGGTTCAATCGAGCTGCTTCATATCTTTGTGAACATTTTCAAGTGTCCTTCCATTAGAGGGCCAGCGTGGCGGCCAGGAGGCCGATAATATGTCAGAATTTGTCCATTAGCAGTGTGCTGTCACCTGTGCATGGGGGAAATTTGTCACCTGTGCATGGGGGAAATTTGTCACCTGTGCATGGGGGAAATTTGTCGACAGCAAGTTGTGGTGTTGTAACAGCGACACTGTACAGCGCATAGCTTACATATTTCTTTATAGGTCCTTAACTTTTCCGTCAACATGGATACTGTGTGGTAATTATGCAACGGGAGTATCGTAATGAATGTATTCTCGAGTCACGATGGGGAAGCGGTTTTCCGTTTGCTGAAGAAACTTTAATCCATATCACCATTTTCTGCGGGGTAACTCGAAGGAAGATTATTTGAACGGAACCCGCAAAAAATACGATTTTGACGAAAGCGATAGCGAGGAAGAATTCCCTTCCGAGGATCGCGTTGCAGCCAATGCGTGATGAAAATCTCCCATATGTGTTGCTCTTCCAGCTTGAACGATGCCTCGGTTTTATCGCACTCAATTGGAATGATACTTTAAAAATCACGCGCTCTCTGGGGTGTTTCGAATGGAGAGAGAGTCTGAGCAATTTCTAATGTGAGTGTTTGCAGGTGTGATGAAGGCAGTGTTGAGAGGCACGACTGAATGTCCTGGGTTCGGTGGTGTAATGGTAGCACACCTGACCGGCAATCAGGAGGCCCGGGTTCAAT
>CAJPEV010005018.1:0-17649 GCA_905338385.1 Darwinula stevensoni
TTTGGAGACCTCAAGAAGAATCTGAAAGGCAGGAAATTTCCGTCGGACGCAGCGGTGCAGGAGGCTGTTTGCGAGTGGGTTCGATCCCAGCCCAAGGAATTTTTTGAACAGGGCATCCGTCGTCTGGTTTCACAATGGAAGAAGTGCCTTGCCAACCATGGTGATTATTAACATGTAAGTTGATTTCAATGTCTGAAATTTTCATCCGCTACGTTTCATTTGACTGCCCCTCGTATTAGGCATCCGTCGTCTGGTTTCACAATGGAAGAAGTGCCTTGCCAACCATGGTGATTATTAACATGTAAGTTGATTTCAATGTCTGAAATTTTCATCCGCTACGTTTCATTTGACTGCCCCTCGTAATACTCCTTTCGGATGGAGTAAGATAGTCTTCGTAAAGGCTTTCATTGGGAATATGAACTTGATTATTTACTGGACTCCATAATTCTGTCTGGAATATGCGGCTAACAAAAGCTGAATTGTCCGACTTTATTTATTGCTATAATGAGACTGTGCGAGACATATAGTGAGATACTAAACAATCCTATGAAGGACGATTACAGGGAAAGAGGGATTGGCACTTCTGTGTACTGTATGAAAAGCGAGACCTATTCCTCCATCTATTGATCTGAAGGATAACTAGCGAGACATATAGTGAGATACTAAACAATCCTATGAAGGACGATTACAGGGAAAGAGGGATTGGCACTTCTGTGTACTGTATGAAAAGCGAGACCTATTCCTCCATCTATTGATCTGAAGGATAACTTCAAGTGCTGTCAGGCACATTGGATCACCGCAATGGTTGAATAACGAATGAATAATGACATAGCAATATCAGAATTTTGTTTCCCCAACATTCACCCAATATTGACAATATTGCCCAGATCTAGCCAACGTACCCAATGTCGGTCCAGCATTGGGCCAATATCTGGTGCTACTGGGGTTGTTGTTGATTTTGATGCCCTAAGAAACGAAGAAGTGGGGGGACTTGCCATTGTTGGTGACGGCAGCCCACCCCATAGCTGAGGTCGACTTCTGGGTGCGGAACACTATTCAGCATGGTCGGACATCTCCTCTCAACTTCGTGCCAAGAACCCGATCATCTTGCCTGTTGCGGACTACCTGCACCTGCGCTACCTGCACCACTCGTCCGAGAAGACGATGTTGGGGACCGAACCATTATTGAGCCTCTCCAGCATCTAATGACTTTTGGTACAGTCTCACATTCTTGGTGGCCCAACTGGAGAACTGTCGCTTCTGGAGATGGTAGGAGGTTAATCCTAGGTTGTTCTTGGTCATCCTCATCCTTCGCCATCGACCAATAACTTGGTCATCCTCATCCTTCGCCATCTTCCTGATGGACCTACTGGGATTGCGTCAAATCCAAAGCCTGACTTGGTTGACCACTTTATTCGTTCTAGTCGTATTCTTGGTGCCTCCAGATCGTTTGTCAGTAGAGTCTGTCTCAAGGTATCCATCCAATATCCATTTCATGAAGGATTGGTTCAAATTCAACTTCTTGCCTACCTTTTCAATTTCTGGTCTTTTCAGGCCTTGTTCATGGAGTTCTACGACTAACGACCACTCTGTCGCTATTTTCTCCGCTTGTGTTTAAACGACAGAGTCAAATTGAAGACTGGATTAAACAGCAATAACCTACGAATCCAACGAGCAACATTAGAACTACAGAAGTCAAGTATTTGGGTAAAAGGGGACTTGGAAATTTTATTACACTTGACCTGAATCGCCCTGTAGATCGTAGTACAGGATTTTCCATTTTGAAGCTATGCTATGTAATTATGAAACTTAATGGGAAATACATCGCATCACGCTTTTTTGGAATAATAGGTTACATTGATAGATGATGCAATTCATGGATTTCCAATTTCACTTCTTTTTATCGGTCATCATACATTGCACATGACAACCTCGACATTTTTGTGCCCCATGATGGCGACTGTGATGCATTATGATTAAACGCAATGAATGCCCGTGTGGCACAGATACGTCGATTCGACGTGGATCTTAGGTGGAAACGTAGATGACAGTGATATATGCTGTCACGACCTCTATGCATGTGATGAAAGCTTCAACTTCCGCGATGCCGGTCATGTACTCCGTCCCTAATTCTCTCCATTTCGTTGTGCTAGCCTACTCTGTGCTGAATAAGGCGAAATCCTTGGGAAACTGTC
The DNA here is from genome assembly GCA_905338385.1 of Darwinula stevensoni. Taxonomy (NCBI): domain Eukaryota; kingdom Metazoa; phylum Arthropoda; class Ostracoda; order Podocopida; family Darwinulidae; genus Darwinula; species Darwinula stevensoni. The sequence goes on from CAJPEV010005018.1 coordinate 2,196, forward strand.
TAGTTTAGGGCTAAGTCCCCACAGTAGAGACGCCACGGTAGACCTGCATGGTTCCTTGTAGAGCCAATCACTTTCGTTATGGATAGGCCTCTACCCATAATGCATCTTAGCATCTTTCACACGTCCTCAGGACTAAACTCAATCCTACCTGCAGTTTAGCATAAAGAGATCTCCAATTCATTCATGGACCCGTTGGTATTATTAGCTGAATTATCTGTATCCCAGCTGACAGATTTACGCAATAATCCAATTATTTTCCCTTTAGATAGGCCCATTGCTTCTCATGAGACATCAGAAACCATGAGTACCAAAATAATTAAATTGGTTAGTGTTAGGGTTTTAATGATATGTTCAACCCGCATGCTGCCTTTATAGAAAATACATGCTGAATGCCTACAGCAAGTAAATTGATGCCTACTTCCATTAAGGTTTAAGGAATTAATAGCTTTTCGTCACACCCATTCAGTTTCTCTGGTAAGTTCAAAAACCCATTTTTGCCTATTTATATTTTTGCCATTGAGATAATGTACACTTTACTATATTGTGCATATCAAATTCAATATTCCCTCATCTGAACATTACTATCTGGATTTCAGGATGTCATTATTGACTAACCCTGTTTTCTTAGTTTAGCACTTCATAGTGACTTATGTTTAGAAAATATGAATGTGAGAAGCTGGAAGTACATGAGTGATCCTCTGGTGAATCCTGCTCTAAGAGGATAATGTGGTTTCTTTGGTTATGGTTCATGCTGACATTCTGGAAATAATATGAGGAGTAATTGTCTAAAATGTCAAAAGGAATAAATACCTTGTGTTTGAGAAATTTTTGTTGGATTGTATTACTTGCGAATCTCTACAAAGGAAAGAGTCACTGCTAAAGCCACAGACATTGACAAAAACTTTGACAAATCTACGTTTACTCTACGAGGATGATATTCCCATTTCCACATTGAGTCCACGTACTGTATACTCTCGACGTTTACTCAACTTTTCCAGGTCGATAAATATAAGTATATGCAACGTCTATTCAACGTTGCTGTGCCACATGGTTATATGAAGGACTGAAGAGTAAAGTGGTCTATCGGCAATAATGTTCCAAAAAGTGTTGGTTTTGTGCTTAAAGAACATTGTTCCTTTCATTTTAAATTATAGCTTTTTGGGACTAAGTAAAGAATTATGTGATCTATTGATGCATACCACTTTTTCCCACTTTTAACTAATTGGTTGGCGGAATATTCACTCATTCCATGCGGAGCTCCAGGAAAGATAGACCACTTGGCCTTTCAGCTCTTCATATCATGCACGAGAAAATCAGATATCGATGTAAAAAAGGAGAGCACTGTGAGTTATATTATGTAAGGAGAGTTACCCCGTTTCCTTCTAAAACTTTTCCATGAATTATTCATTGATGAAGTGTATTTTATGGTTGATATATAAGCATAATTTAATTGAGAGCCATTCCAAGTAGAATGTCTCCATGAATGAATTCCAAGTCACGTCATGTAGTCTAAAGGTGTTTGCTGAACCGACTGGGTTTTGCTGTTAAAAATCATCTGTACTGTGGGTTATGAGAAACTGATAAATCCAAAATTTCAGCTATGTGGGTCCAACAATCTTAGAGATATGCCCTTTAAAAGTTTGAGAGTTAAGGGTAAAATGCAATATCTCAAGTAAATGTAATATATCTCGAACAACTTCAGCTAGAAATATGAATAATCAGGAGTCAGGAGTCAGGAGAGTTAGTGATATCAAGAGGCGATTTCACCCATTTCGATATCACGTGTCGAGGTCGAGCGTTCCTTAATTTTAGGGTAGGCCTAACCCTCTTGAAGCTAAATATTTTTTTTATTTTTATTTTTTACTATCCTAGTTGCTTACTGTCTAGTACCTACGTCAAAATTGCCCCCCACCTTTTTGCCTGTCCATGAAAGCATCTAGTTTCTTCTTAAAGATAGTCACAGAAGGGGCAGCCACTACTTCGTCATCTAACGCATTCCACGCGTTCACCACTCTGCAAGTAAAGAATTCCTGTCTCGACCTGAGCCGCACCTGCGGTTTGCGCAACTTAAGTCGGTTACCTCTCGTTCTCTTGCTGTCATCAAACTGGAANCGCTTGTGTTTAAACGACAGAGTCAAATTGAAGACTGGATTAAACAGCAATAACCTACGAATCCAACGAGCAACATTAGAACTACAGAAGTCAAGTATTTGGGTAAAAGGGGACTTGGCAATTTTATTACACTTGACCTGAATCACCCTGTAGATCGTAGTACAGGATTTTCCATTTTGAAGCTATGCTATGTAATTATGAAACTTAATGGGAAATACATCGCATCACGCTTTTTTGGAATAATAGGTTACATTGATAGATGATGCAATTCATGGATTTCCAATTTCACTTCTTTTTATCGGTCATCATACATTGCACATGACAACCTCGACATTTTTGTGCCCCATGATGGCGACTGTGATGCATTATGATTAAACGCAATGAATGCCCGTGTGGCACAGATACGTCGATTCGACGTGGATCTTAGGTGGAAACGTAGATGACAGGGATATATGCTGTCACGACCTCTATGCTCGTGATGAAAGCTTCAACTTCCACGATGCCGGTCATGTACTCCGTCCCTAATTCTCTCCATTTCATTGTGCTAGCCTACTCTGTGCTGAATAAGGCGAAATCCTTGGGAAACTGTCTAGATTAGGGCTAAGTCCCCACAGTAGAGACGCCAACGGTAGACCTGCATGGTTCCTTGTAGAGCCAATCACTTTCGTTATGGATAGGCCTCTACCCATAATGCATCTTAGCATCTTTCGCACGTCCTCAGGACTAAACTCAATCCTACCTGCAGTTTAGCATAAAGAGATCTCCAATTCATTCATGGACCCGTTGGTATTATTAGCTGAATTATCTGTATCCCAACTGACAGATTTATGCAATAATCCAATTATTTTCCCTTTAGATAGGCCCATTGCTTCTCATGAGACATCAGAAACCATGAGTACCAAAATAATTAAATTGGTTAGTGTTAGGGTTTTAATGATATGTTCAACCCGCATGCTGCCTTTGTAGAAAATACATGCTGAATGCCTACAGCAAGTAAATTGATGCCTACTTCCATTAAGGTTTAAGGAATTAATAGCTTTTCGTCACACCCATTCAGTTTCTCTGGTAAGTTCAAAAACCCATTTTTGCCTATTTATATTTTTGCCATTGAGATAATGTACACTTTACTATATTGTGCATATCAAATTCAATATTCCCTCATCTGAACATTACTATCTGGATTTCAGGATGTCATTATTGACTAACCCTGTTTTCTTAGTTTAGCACTTCATAGTGACTTATGTTTAGAAAATATGAATATGAGAAGCTGGAAGTACATGAGTGATCCTCTGGTGAATCCTGCTCTAAGAGGATAATGTGGTTTCTTTGGTTGTGGTTCATGCTGACATTCTGGAAATAATATGAGGAGTAATTGTCTAAAATGTCAAAAGGAATAAATACCTTGTGTTTGAGAAATTTTTGTTGGATTGTATTACTTGCGAATCTCTACAAAGGAAAGAGTCACTGCTAAAGCCACAGACATTGACAAAAACTTTGACAAATCTACGTTTACTCTACGAGGATGATATTCCCATTTCCACATTGAGTCCACGTACTGTATACTCTCGACGTTTACTCAACTTTTCCAGGTCGATAAATATAAGTATATGCAACGTCTATTCAACGTTGCTGTGCCACATGGTTATATGAAGGACTGAAGAGAAAAGTGGTCTATCGGCAATAATGTTCCAAAAAGCGTTGGTTTTGTGCTTAAAGAACATTGTTCCTTTCATTTTAAATTATAGCTTTTTGGGACTAAGTGAAGAATTATGTGATCTATTGATGCATACCACTTTTTCCCACTTTTAACTAATTGGTTGCCGGAATATTCACTCATTCCATGCGGAGCTCCAGGAAAGATAGACCACTTGGCCTTTCAGCTCTTCATATCATGCACGAGAAAATCAGATATCGATGTAAAAAAGGAGAGCACTGTGAGTTATATTATGTAAGGAGAGTTACCCCGTTTCCTTCTAAAACTTTTCCATGAATTATTCATTGATGAAGTGTATTTTATGGTTGATATATAAGCATAATTTAATTGAGAGCCATTCCAAGTAGAATGTCTCCATGAATGAATTCCAAGTCACGTCATGTAGTCTAAAGGTGTTTGCTGAACCGACTGGGTTTTGCTGTTAAAAATCATCTGTACTGTGGGTTATGAGAAACTGATAAATCCAAAATTTCAGCTATGTGGGTCCAACAATCTTAGAGATATGCCCTTTAAAAGTTTGAGAGTTAAGGGTAAAATGCAATATCTCAAGTAAATGTAATATATCTCGAACAACTTCAGCTAGAAATATGAATAATCAGGAGTCAGGAGAGTTAGTGATATCAAGAGGCGATTTCACCCATTTATCACGTGTCGAGGTCGAGCGTTCCTTAATTTTAGGGTAGATAGGTTGAAGTAATTAATTAGCTGCAAACACTGATGGAGAAAGCATGAAATATAAATCATTTACTGCATATACTTCGACCGTGAATGGTCCAGCATTGAATGGCCCAAAGTGGGTGTATAAACAGTGATGGTCACCGCGTTGAATCAATGTTAAAGTAACATGGATGTAACAACAGTGATACATTCAATCCATACCCAGTCACCAATGATTCAACGCCTCATTCCAAACACGTCGGTGTCTATATCGGAGATGAAAATACCAGATTTGTTCAGATTTCGAACTCCTGCTTTGCGTCACCTAGGTGGCCCTTGTGATCCAACAGTCACAGGGCCACTAAACTCCATCTTCCAGGTGCCCCACCCCTAGGAAACTAAGGTTTGAAGTTCAGGGTTACTAGACTGCCCATTGCAATGTTGTTTGCAAAGCCATTTTTTAACGGTTTTTTTTGGGGGGGACAAATAATTTATTTCATCTAAACAAGAAGTCGGACATGCGACAGAATACGCGTTTGAATGCGAGCGTGGTACGTAGAATGCCTCTCTCCCGTTGTAATGTTAGAGATGGGACATGGAAAAGAATACAGACAGGCTGGAGTTTCGTGGCGTAGTGATAACACGTTTGCTTTGTAATCAGGAAGTCTAGGGTTCGAATCGCATCATTTTGTTTTTAGTCTTCTTATGCTACCCGAACTCTTCCCCCACACGCCTCGGGATATTACGTTCTCGAGAATGGATCCGACAGTCGTAAGGTCCGGGAAAAAATGTACTCCTCCGCGAGAGGGAGATGTACACCCGAGGCAGTCAGAAAGCGACGCACATGCGCAAATGGACTTGCTGACAAGCACTCAGACCCAGGCATCGGAGGGTTCATGTGCACGAACACAGCTTCATTGTGTTTTTTAATATATCGGACTAGCTGAAGTACCCGGCGTTGCCCTGGGAAATTCAATATTTCATGCATGACAAATTGGGGAACGTAAGCCTTATGTTCTCCTATAAGTTACCGATCTTGGGTGTCGCAAAATGCGCTCGGACCCCTTTCCCTTTTAAAAATTTTTTTTTGCACGCTTTGAATAATTTCTAAATTATTTTTAAGGGAAAAACTTCTTGGTAAAATGCTTTTATCGTTTTGAAACATATTTTCGATGAAAACTTGATCAAAATAATATTACTTACTACCTACTGTAGTGATCCAGAAATGGGATTACCCCGGGATACTGTAATGCAGGTGGCCGGGAGGGGAGAGTTGGATGACATGAGAGGACAAAAAAAGCTTGGGACGGCTGGGAATCGAACCCAGGCCCCCTGATCGTCGGTCAGGTATGCTACCACTGCACCACCGAATCTGCCATCTCAGGCAATACAGCCCCCCAGAAAAGTACCCCGGGAGTGAAAATTTTGGATGGAAACATACCCCTCGACCTTCCCTGGATGAAAGAGGAGGCCATGGAAAGTTTGGTTGCACTGGCTCCTGCGGGGTCCGAATGCCTAAAGGAATAAACAGACAGACAGACAAACTTTCTTCTTTATAGAGAGAGAGATGGGTCACACCGATCCAGCCTCACAAAAGCACTTTCATTCATTAGTAAGGTAAATGCCTAGATATGAACATGTCCAAGTCAATCGATTAATTGGCTTTAAAAGAATATACATATATGTTTTTTTATTGACCCTCCTTTTTCTAATTTTACGTTCGTATTGAGACAATTCCAACATGTGNTATGCATACTGCTACAAAGTAACCAGGTAACAACTAACTCACGACTTAGCTGACAGAACCTCGAGAGTATCCTCCAACACGTCCTCACGCTACGAACGCTCGACCAAGACTGAATAATGATAATTATGATTATGCCTCATTTAAAAGCTAGTAGCTTGGAATCTTTTAACTTTCTTTACAGGTTCTTCAATACCTTAATTTATAAAAGGTTACAGCTATATAAATATTAATGAAATAACGAAGTTCTAAACTATAGAAAATTCGGAATAAAAATGCGTTTAACTCTACCAGCTCAAGAGTGTCAATTATACTCTATGATATGATTCGAAAGATAGAAAGAAGAGAGATGTATTTTGTTTTTAGGTCGCTCCAAATGTCGTGTATATGTCAATGTCGTAAAAGTGTACGTGTAGTTGCATATTTTGACATATTTGTTTACCCTTGACCTTTAATGGCTTTTCTTTGATTTCAAGTACGGTTTTACTTATGCCATTGAATGATAGATCTCTCAAAGCTCTTTCGAGTCATATAAGTTTGATGGTGTTTTTCCAAAATTCCGATCGCTGAGAAATTTTTTTCCTCGACAATCTCCAGACCTCATTCCCCATCGAGCGTTGAATTCCACCTCAATCATGTTCAAGCAGGAAAACATATACTTGTCATGATGGGTTGAACGACTTGCAAACACATGTACATTTTTTAAAAGGTATGCTATTTAAATTGCATTAGAATTTAACTTATTTTGAACACGAAAATATAAAAATATAGCCCAGCTTTTTCAATTATACCATCAGCAACATCTCTATATTTCGCTGCCCGTTTCTCCTAAAGTCTTCATTACATTTGAAGGGCTGGAAGGCAAAGTGGTCTATCAGCAGAAAAGTCTTTTCTCGGGTTCGGAAAGGAAAAGTGGCCTATATACATAGACCACAATTCCTTTATTAATTGACTGCTCGAATTTGGAAAGGAAAAGTGGTCGTTGTGCATAAAACCCTTCTCCTCCCCTTACTACAATACATAATTGATGGAATATTCGCATTTAAAATTGATCTCGCCTCTGTGCTGCATGGATACACATAGATGAGCTTGGGGTTCAATCAATTTCTGGGTTGAACAACTTGGAATGACCAAAAAGCTGATGAAAACCGTAAGCCTTCTGCTTTAAATTCTACCGCTTCCCTCTCAAACCCTTTACCCTAGAGTCTAAATGTTTTATCGCACAATAGGGCTTATGCATCCAGAATGCATTCTGGCTGGGAGGCGCTAAAAAACGTCTATAAAAAGGAGGATATTTCAAGTTCTATATATCTGCATGTATTTTATAACCACTGGGAAATTTATTTGTCGCCGTACATGTCCTATTTTATGAACCTCTTTTATGACTTGTTTAAATTACGTAAATATGAACATTATTAGTTTCGAATTATAAAAATGTACGAATTACAGAAATTATATATTTGGCTGAAGAGTGAGTCGAGAAAACTTTTGCTCTCGTTATGGAATTCCTAAAAGCCATAAATAATGAATATCGGTGCTGTTCGTAGATTTTTTTTCTCAGAGTGAGAAAAAGTAGCACTACGCTTCGAAAGCGTCATAGCTGTCCGAAGCAGGAATACTGAACAGCTCTGCTCATTCAGCCAACCATATGAGTTATCGGCAGGATTGTTGCAGACTTTCACATGCATTGTTTATAGGTAATGTTCCAAAATTTTCATTGTTAGAAGTAAACTCGATGAATGGTACATTTTCGCCCGCACAGTGTCAAAAGCGCGAGTGTGCGAAGGAACGCGCCTGACTCAGTGAAATAACTGTTTCAAAATATTGAGGCGGTTCGCAGTATCAGTAAGTGATTACGTTCATTTCGATATCACGTGTCGAGGTCGAGGTTTCCTTAATTTTAGTGTGGCCCTAACTTTCTTTAAGTTAATTTTTGTTCTATTATTGGGGTTTTTGTTAGCATATTCTAGTTGCATACTATCCTAGTTGCTTTTTGCCTAGTCCCTAACTTCAACATAGCCCCCCACCATTTTGCCTGTCCATCAAACATCCAGTTTCTTCTTTAAAATCGTCACATAATGGGCAGGCACTACTCCGTCATCTCACGCAATTATGCGTTCACCACTCTCCAAATGAAGAATTCCTGTCTCAATCTGACCCGCACGTGCGGTTTGCGCCACTTTAGTGTATTACTTCTTGTTCTCTTGTTTCCATCGAACTTGAAAAACTTACCACACTCGACATTATCAATTCCTTTAATTATCTTGAAAGCCTGGATGAGATCGCCCCTCCCTAACCTTCGCTCGAACAAGTACAGTCCCAGCACTTCAAAAGGCTTCTCATACGGAAGTCTCCTAACGTCCTTAATCATTATTTTTGCCCTCCTCTGTACTCTTGAGCACTAACAATTCACCTTTATTTCCGGGGCTACAAAACTGGATACAATAATCCAACTAGGGTCTTATCAGCGCTGCGTACAACGGAAGAATAGCGGGCGAAGTCCTGCTTTCAACCAAACGACGACTGAAACCTAGAATCCTGTTGCATTTGGCCACAGTCGCTTGCGCATGCGAGGAAATCTTCAGGTCTTTGTCGATAGAAACTTCTAGATCTCTCTCTCCGCTTGCCTCATCCAATTTAACATCGCCGAACGTGTCGAGAGACCTACCGTTATTTCGACCGAAGTGGAGAACTTTACACTTACATTAAACCTCATGAGTCATTTTTTGCTCCACTATTCCAAAAGAATCTCGCTCGGCTCTAGCCCTATCCGCCTCCCCCCTTATGGTAAAACCTACCTTGGTGTCGACGGCAAATTTACATATCTTCCCCTCTACGCCGAGATCCAAATCGTTAATTCAGACCAAAAACAGAAGCGGTCCAAGGACGTGAGGGACACCGCTTGCGACTCCGACCTCCTTCGACGCATCCCCAATTACCATTACTCGTTGCTCTCTTCCCGTCTACCAGCTACTGATCCACTCGCTCGTCCTACCATGGATCCCTTGGGCCTCCAGTTTACCTTGCAACCTTTTGTGAGAAACGGTATCGAAAGTTTTCGCGAAATCTAAATAGACGACGTCCACGAGATTCTCCTCATCACTCCCTTCCGTCGCCCAATCGTAGAATTCGAGCAAATCGGTGAGTTGATTTTCACGCCTCCTAAAGCCGTTTTTAGAGTCCCGAATGAGCGCGTTTCCTTTCAGGAAATCCAAGAGGTGGCGGCTTAGGATGCTTTCCATGATCTTCCCTGGGATACTCGTGAGATTTACCGGCCTGTTATTCCCTAGATTACTCTTTTATCCCTTCTTAAAGATCGGTACGAATATTGCCATTCTCCAATCCTTAGGAACTTCCCGTGGGAAACCCTGCTTTGAAATATAATTCTTAGCGGAACCGATATTTCTCTTGCAGTTTTCTTGATGGCTCGAACAGGAAGTCCATAGCGGACCGATCGCCTTGCCCACCTTTAACTACCATATCCTCGGTGATGGAAATATCCTCGATGCGCGCCGAGGCTACCTCCTCCAAAGTTGCTGATTCGTCGGATTCGACAGCGAAAACGGAAGCGAAGGACTCGTTAAGTATCCGGGCCATATCTACTTAACAAATGAGCGAATGTCTCTTTGTGTGTGTCTCCAAAGCCGCTTCTCATAATTGGTTTCATCCGTAACCCTGAAACTTTAAGCAGAAGCTTCCTAGGGGAGGGGCATCAGGACGACGGAGTTTGGTAACCCTGTCTCCGATGGGTCGCTGAGTAGCTTTGGGTCGCCAGGGCCATTTTGTGTCAAAATAACCTCATTCGTTGTGTGTAGAAGTTATTAAATCCCAGGGTTGCCCGATTAAGTTCAATTTTCTGTGACCTTTCCCCTTTGAGATATTAGAGGTCAAAAGTCAACATTAAGGTAACTAAGCCAATGTTCTATCGTTACCGTCTCGCGATTCGCAATGAGTTCAACCCATTGCTGAATGCTGTGAAGTTTACGTAACAGTACATTGTGGACGCCTACGCTAAAACGGAACCTTACCGATTGAACTACCAACTACAATCAGAAAGCTTTACGCGTCCATTCTTACAACGGACTTTTAGATTACATTCATACCGCCGCACAAAATGTCAGTAATGCGGTTTGACATACCATCAAGGCAGGGCAACCTGTCATACTACCTTCATCTTTTCAAGGTATTCCGGTAATATGCAGTACATCAACAAGGAAATTTGTGCCACCGTCAAAGGAGTTAAGTATCTCTTTAAATATGTCTACAAAGGGCACGATTGTGGCAACGTAGAATTCAAGGAACAAAAATGTATTGATTTATGACAAAATCAAGTCGTTCATGGATTCCCGCTAGGTAAACCCCCCGCATTTGGAGACTTTACGGTTTTCATATGCATGAGCAATCTCATCCAATAGTACTGTTTGCTGTACACCTGGAAAATGAGCAGTCTGTATACTTTCAAGAAGAGTTTGAAGAGAAAGCGGTCGAAAGAGATGTCATCAGAGGCGCTGCCCTCATTGATTGGTTCAAACTGAATGGTAGGGTCTTCAGGAAAAATTAGTATTTGTATACTGAAATCCATTATCATTATGTCTTCGATCCTAAGGACAAGGTTTGGTGCGATCGCAAAAGAGACACCGGAGCTATCAGCAGAATGCATTCTGTTAGTCCCTGCCAAGGTGAATGATATTTTCTGCGTCTTCTGCTGCTAAGTATCCGCTGAGCTACCAAGCTACCAGAATTTGTGAACTGTCGACGGTCATATGTATGACACCTACCGAGAAGCAGCAAGTGCTCTTCGCCTGCTGCAGGATGATGCAGAATGGAATGAAGCTCCCACTGAAGCTGAGCATTGGAAAATGCCAAGCCAGCTAAGCCAGTTGTTTGCATTCATGTGCATCTCTGGTTCCCCTCCAGAAAATGCGGAGATCTTGTGGAGCAACCACAAAGAGCACATGATCGAGGACTTTTTTCCTAACTACAGCCTTGAAATGTCCACAATTCCTCGGGACCTTCAAGCTCATCATCTGGGACGAGGCTTTCATGACACCTGCGCATACACTCGATGCGGTCGATCGACTGCTTAAAGAGATAATGGGGAACTATCGTCCCTTTGGCGGCAAAGTCCTTCTTTGTTGTGACTTCAGCCAAACCTTGCCAGTTTTGCGGCATGGTCAGTGTCGATTGTCTAATCCTGTTTGAAATACTCTCCATTGAGGTCTGATACATCCAGACATAAACTTTCCACCAACATGCGGATCCTCCCAGAGGAGAATGAACTCGCCGATAGGCTTATTCATCTCGGTGATGGCACGCTGCCCACCGTAGACAAATTCGGTGAAGATGCAATCAAGATTCCGCCTGAAAACATGTGTCGGGGATCCTTGGAGGAAGATATTTGGTAAAGAAATCACCATTGATAATGTACGCGGATATGCTGACAGGGCCATTCTGTTCCCCAAAAATGAAGGCACCATCAACATGAGCGACGAAGTATTAGGTCATTTGGAGGGTCAGACGTATGATTAGGTCAGTGTGGACACAATCGACTGCGACGATGAACAGGAAAGAGCTGTCTTTCCTGAAGAGTATCTCAATTCTCTACTTCCATCGGGAATGCCTCTCCATAAGCTGAAGCTTAAAGTGGGGGCAATTATTATGTTGTTGAGAAACCTAAAGACAAGTCGGGGTCTAGGCAATGACACTCGACTTATAGTCACTGCGCTAAAACCAAACTTGATACATGCTGAAGTCCTTACGGGCTCAGCTCGAGGACAGAGTGTGTTTTTACCCCGAATCGAGTTCGCTCCTTCCGATCCACATATGTCTTTCACCTTACGGCGAAGGCTATTTCCGTTCCGTTTGGCATTTGCAATGACCAATAAATTGCAAGGTCAAACTTTTGCCAAAATTTGAATTCATCTGGCCAGACCTGTGTTCACACACGGCCAACTTTACGTTGCGTTTTCAAGAGCTCGCTCTAAGACCGATAGCAAAGTCAAGATTCTTACTAAGGATAACCAGGGTCAACTCATCTCAAAAAATGTTCACACAAAATCCCGTGCACAAAGTGCTATAAAGTCTTCTATCTGCGCATGCGACCCACATGTGTGGTTGGTGGGAACCTCTGCTACGCCAAAAACCAGTGTACAGGGTAGGTCGTGGTCAGGGTAGCCCGTGTATATATGGTAAGCTGTGTGCACAGGACATTTTGTGTCTACGGTAGCCTGCGTGTACAGTTTAGACCCAGAGGATCCGGGCTACGACTAGTCCAATTACTTGCAATCGACTCCCTCTCGACTTTCATTAGAGGCCCGATCGACTTCACACCTTCCACTAGCATACCGATAAAAGTCTTGGGGTTCTTCTTAGTATCGCTAGCCAGCTGTTCCACGACCTCCCGTCTCGCAGAACTAATTTCCCGCTTCAACGTCCGCCGCCTGATGGTTCTACCTAGTATATTCCCCTTGGCCCGTTCTGTATTCCGTGCGCTTGTACGTATCCCATTTCCGCTTTTTATCCCAGATGATTGCTTAGATTTTGCCCGTAAACCAGACCAGTTGCCTGACTGATTTTATGGATTTTTTGGGGATGCATTCCTCCATCCTGAAATAACGTCTTGAGCTTTACTGTAAACCTCCCCTCCCAGTCGATGCATGAAACGCATTCGCGTAGTCTCTCAAAATAAGTATTCTCATAGTCATAGAAACCTTCGCCGGTTTGGCGTTACTCTTCGACCGTTGGACATTCCACGTAATCGCACAGCGGTCGGAATCTCCGAATTTATCCTGTACCTTAAGGTCTAGCCCCAGATGGTCTTTCGTCGCGAAAATTAAATCCAATAAAGCTTCCTCACGAGTCGGCTCCTCAACGTTCTGAACGAAAAGAGCATCCTGAACCGCAACGAGAAATTCCCTATCCTTTTCGCTCCCCCCTCGCGGCACTAGGGGAAACTACCTACTATGTTAGGCATGTCAACATCTCTGAAGCAATACCTGCTTCGAGATCTCCCTGATTCAACGCATGAGAGAAAAATGAGTTGTTTCATCTCGCGAGAAGAGTTTTGGGGCTTATAGCAAATTCCTAGCACGATCCTCCCAGTTGCCCCACCAATCTAGCATCATAAATGTTAGCCGAGGTGAGGTTTTCTCTGACGCGAACGCCCAGTTCAGTTTTAGCGTACAACACGACTCCTCCCCCCTTTCCGCCGAGCCTATCCTTCCGCAAGATGTCGCACCCTTCGATCTCGAATTCCTCATCCGAAATCTGAGAACCACCCCAAGTGTCGGTTATTCCGATGATATCGAAACCGCTGTAAATGATTAAACATGACCCCATGTTTGATGGGTCCTTCATGGGTGTTTCCTCGACGATCGCCCGCTGAGGCAGCAAGCAGGCCAAGGCAATGGCACACTTGCTTATCTGATCACTTGTACGGAAAGAGCTCCTAATGTTAGGAGCAAGGAATTTCATTGAAAATATCCTAAAATCGCCTAAATACATTGGGTATGACTAACTAAAAATTTCAAGATGATGCTTACCATGGTGTCCCGTCTGTAGACGCACCAATTTCGGGACTTTGTTTTTGGGCCGCCCAGTATATCCCCCAACAATCCCTATCAGGTGATCAAAGTTGAGGTCACAATCTGCACACCATGCAGGTACACGGGCTTACAACTAGTTTTGCTTTAATGTTCGACAATCCTCTTTACGAAAAGATTATCATCAGCTTCTCTGTGAAATACTTTCCAGTGTGGCTATATTTTACTAGCGAGTTTATTTATCCGAAGGGCAAATAAACTTTCATGCAAAGTTTCTGCTTTCCATGTTCATCAGTGTGACTGATGCAAAAAAAATTATTTTAACCACATCTCCCTTTGAAATTTGTGGCCCCAGGGCATTTACTTCCAAGGTCTGAATTTTCCTGCAGCATAACAATAGGTAATTATGTACCAAGTTTCATCTTTCCACACTAGCTCAATAGGCCAGGACAGAAAAAAATACTTGAAACGTCGGCCATCAAAAATATCTCCCAGTCACGATATATATTTAAAAAAAAACGTTTCCCCCCAAAATGTGTATCCCCAGGGCATGTACCTCCAAAGTCGGATTTTTTCCGAACTCAGCATCCCGAAAGGTACACTTGTACCAAGTTCCAGATTTCTAGCCTTTCTAGAACATGATTAGAATTAGCGTCAGTAGGTCAGTCAGTCGCGATCGTCTATATATATTAGAAGATGGGTGCTTCTGACGTAATGTTATAAATTCCTTTGCTTGTTCAAATTTAACTGCACAACTGAGAGAAAGCAAAATAATATTGGGTTGGAAAGAAAGTCTTGCAACACTTTCTAAAACTATTAATAAAAATTTTCAAAGGAATGATGGGCGGGGCTTTGGATTTGTATATGCTGGAATGTTCTCGAGGCTTCTGTCCTCGTGTATATAAGGCGGCATCTGCCATTAGTTGGCAGCCATGGCTCCGATCGAACAAGCAACTCTTCGCCCCATCGTCTACTACGAGTTCCTCCAAGGACATTCTGCGAGAGCCGCCGCGGACAACATCTGCGCTGCATTCAATGGCAACGTCGTCCACTATTCCACGGTGTCTCGATGGTTGAAACGCTAAAAGCGATTCCTCCCCCTCATACTTTAGTTCTGTGTTGATCATCACACGTTGGAGAGCATACAACTGACCATGTTGGCCTCAACGTCAACCTTTTCTCCATCTCACCCGCTGTAAGAATTTACTTTTCCCTCGCTTCTTTTCACTCAAAACGTTCGCATAACCTATATTAAATCATAGTGAACTCCTTATGCTGTTTTCAGATCCCGGACAGTGAGAGTCACCAAAGTTCTTCGTGTTAGCATGGAGTATAATGGAGAACTCATATTCTACTTCGGGAACCATACCCAATGCCACAGAGGACTCTACATGAATTATGGGGTGTGGCAAGAAATGGAAGTAATTATTCAGTCTTTGGAATCAACAAGGCTCTCCGACCCTCACAGGTTAGAGGGAACTGACATATATATGCAAGAGAAAGTGTACCAAAACCAACTGGTTTTGAACATTAGGAAGAGGCGGCGTGGTAACAGTGCCAATTATCATATCCTTCATCATACACATCAGGGAGTGACTCTTCAAATATCGCCAGTTAAGAAGAAGCTGATAGCACTCCTTCCACAAATGCAGGAAACCATCAAAACACCACGCAGTGCATCAAAAG
>CAJPEV010005019.1:0-17641 GCA_905338385.1 Darwinula stevensoni
ATTATTATTATTATTATTATTATTATTTGGCACAATCTCTGCTCTCACAATCGAGCCAATATTCGAGCCAATAATCAAGCCAATAAATCCCCGAACTCTATTAAGCCTTACTCCCTTTGGGAATGCAATCTGGAAACTCATTGGGACCTCTCGAGAGCCGAATAATGTATTCCTCTCCTTTACCGCGCGATGAATATTCATGAGGATCCCAACCAATATCGTAAAAAAAAGGTAAAATTGTAATATAAACCTCCACAGGTTCACCGATATCGTCACACTTTCTCCTAGGGCCATCAACGGCACAGTTCCGAAACGATGCAAAAAAGGTAAACATATAACAATTTTGACTTTTATGCGAAATTAATGTGAAATTAATGTGACAAGGTACACATGAAAATGAAGAGCATTTCATCCTTTCGAGGCGAATTTGCCAAAACTAAAAACACGAAGTTTGAGCGCTTTCGAGTCAGAAAATAATCCCCATCAAGTAACGTCTGCGTCCCTCAATGAACGTCTGAGCTCCTTAAGGAACACTTGAGCTCCTTAATGAACGTCTGAGCTCCTTAATGAACACTTGAGCCCCTTAATGAACACGGGGTGATGACATGGGGCGGGGGAATTCTCGGACCCTTTCTCCCTGATGAGAGTGTCACGGGTGAAAGTTATCACCGGATGCTGCTGGATCACATTCGGCCAGAAGTGATGTAAATGGAAATCACATTCGGCCAGAAATAATTGGAAATGGAAATCACATTCGGCCAAAAATAGTAGGAAATTTAAAATCCCCGCCACCTTCCAGCTAAAATGTGCGACGTCGGCCGGATGGAACGGCTACCCCGAGTGCACAGCCACCAGCCGAAGGGCGTCGATCGACTGAAGACTGCCATTCCACATGAGTTCCGAACGGTTATGGTGGACGCGTGTGAGGAAGTGTGCCGGTCTGTGGAACTTTGCTTGCAAGAATGTAAACCTGCGACGAATCCTGCGACGAGAACTGCGACGGAAATGACGTCGTTCAAGCGGAGTTTCTTCCCTCTCGCAGAACCATAGAAAGCCTCCTTCCGTCAAACGACGTGAGATGAAGAGACGTCCTACGTCCCCACAGCCTTTGTTTCCTCCTAATGTGATTCCCGGACCGAAAGAGAGAGAGAGAGAGAGAGAGAGTCGAGAAAATGAATTAAACCCCTTTCCTATCCGGGACCAAGGCTGCAAAGGAGATTGGAACGGACGTCCGGCGAACGCGGGGAAGAGCACGAAGGCAAAGGAAGGAATCGATGGTAATGGGATTGGACAGAGTTAACGAGCTCCTCCTGGCAAACACCCCGTGTTCCTTCCCGATGCGAGCGCCTGACACAATCGAATGAGGAATGGGGAACAACTCAAACAAATGCTTCCATCGAAGAAACAACGACTTCCATTCCTTCGAGTAAAAAATAAAAAATTCATGAAGCCTATTATAGGTGGTCCCCACGAAAACTACAGGTGGACCACGAGTGGGCCGAAAGTAAACCACGGGTGGACCAAGAGTGGACCAACCCGCCACAAGAAGTCGCATGAAAGCACGAAGTGAAGGCACGCCTGTGAATAGAATAATGCTGATGGAAATTTTTCGTATTTTTGCAATACTAGGAAATTATGCAAACTAAAGCGAAGGGTTCAATACAGTTTTCCACTGACTTTCCTCCCAACTGCTAATTTTCTGGGCAGCAACATACTTCGTATGCTCCTCAAAATAACCCGTACACGTGGCATGATGCAACTCCCCGCCGGTATACCGCCAATTGGTCAGAACGGACCGTTCGGACCAATTGGCCATGCAAGGAAGATTCCATTCCCCCTCTCGTTTCGAGGGACGCCCTGCGACCGATCCAACACCTCTGTTTTCTCCCCATGCAAGGCAACCTTCAACGCATAATTCAATGCACTCCAACCCTGCCGTTATGCCATCAAATATTACTTCCATAGGAGAAGTCTTTCTTTTCCCCCAGCCAGCGCAGAGCTATATTTATACCGCCCGTGCATTATGTAAATTTAACTGCTCTGCAGATCGAAAGGAAAGGAGCTTCCCCGGGTGACGCATAACGTTGAGTCAACGTTGACTCATGTTGATACAGCATCCAAATGTTGACTCAACGTTAGATTCTGCTTGATTCGGTACTTCCCAGCGAAAGCCTTTATTGACAAAAGGGAGAGACATCTGGAAGCTTCCACCCCCCGAAAGCCGATCACCTGAAGCCGATCACCTGAAGCCGATCACCAGAAGCCGATCACCAGAAGACGATCACCTGAAGACGAGACTTCGGCGTCCATTTCGCGGAGCAGTTAAATCGATTCATGGTTTCGTTGCACTTCCTTTACTGACTGATGTTGAAATGGTCTATTCAGGAACTCATTTCAGTTCTAGCAGAGATCTTTGAATAATTAAATCAACCTCAGCCTCACCCGCCGCACGTGCAATGCACCAACTATTAACGATTAGAAGTGTGAAGGGTGCGGAACCACTTATTTTTGTATTTATGGTTGCCATGAGCGACGAAAACGAGTCACAGGAGTCTTTCATTTGCGGGCGGAGGCATCGCATGGGCTTGCACACGGGGTGACGGGAGTTTCTTGACCGGCCTTTCACTTAAATGTTCCAAACAAATATGCGAAGCCGGAGGACCAAAAACGTGCAGTCGGACCAACATCCATTGCCTTTTGTCTGTCAGAAATGTACAGCAAAGAAGTGCGGTAACCGAGAGGATTTAACCGGGATGATGGGAGCAGACAATTCAGACAAAAGGAGTGGAAATGGGAAGGAGGCATTCAGGACAATGGAGCGAAACAAGGGACGTGCGTCCTCGCGGCTGATGGAAGATTCGCCCTCCACCTCTCTCCCGCTGCTCTCCCCACAGAATCCCATCACACTTGATAGACCAATTTCCGTCCTTCGAGGAAGGTCTCCGCCGCCGCCGCCGCCGCTTCGAAACAGTACTGAGTAATAATTCATCTCGGGAGATGCCCCCTTTTGCCCTTTCGGCTCATTCAGAATGAATCAACGGAGACTCGATCGAAGAAAGAGCAGGTATTCCCGACTCCTCCCCGTCCTCCCACGCGCGACAGGTGCGAATCCCGAGGATCGATGAGGATCTCAGAGCGTGACCAGACAATCTCGATCCTCTCACGAGACGATCTCTTCGCGTGACAGGCCTTGCTCCACGTCTGAAAGGCAGACGCCCAATGAATCACGTCTAAATTTGTCCATCCATCGATCCAAAAACGTCGCCTTCGAGGCTTCGTCAGGAGAGCGTGACCGTTTATCACTGCGTATCATCTTATGAAAAATCGAAACGCGCTTGGATTTTAATGAATCCAAAGAGGACCAATAGAGGGGCCAAAAAAAAAGATGATTGGGACGGTCCGCCTTGAATTGCTGTCTTGAAGTAGTGAAATAAAAATGTTCATTCTCATGACTTGGTCAGTGGAAATTTTTGTGTCCTTGAAATATTGAGTAGGGAAAATGTGTGGGAGATTTTAATGGCGGTCATTTTGGCTTTTAACAATTCTGCAGAAATGTGCTCTTGACAAGGGGATGAATGCAGATTAGTTGGTATTTCTTCAACGATTCCCACCGAGTAAATTAGACCAAATTTAGAAACGAATTCGTATATTTCGGAATAAATTGACGGTACGAAAAAAAAAAAATCGTGGACGCATCTGCTCCTTCCGGATTTTCATTTTGTCGCCTGAATATCCATGTACCAAAAAAAAAAAGTTTCAACAAATTGAAATCGGAAGAGTGCAGAAGCGTCCATCGATTTGAAATTCAGGGAATTTCCCCGGGAATTCAGGATATTGCCCGTAACGAATTCAGCAGCTCATGCCGATGCACCAGCGAGGCAGCTGCTCGATTTCTATTTCGCCATCGACCTGAATCTCATCGGACGAGCCTGTAATCGATCCCATGCAGTTGCCTTCTTAACTCAACCGGAGATAGTTCAAACACCTTTGGCCAACTCGTTGCACAAAAAAATTTTGGTGGAGATAATTTGCACAATTATCTCCACCCATGTTAAGCGTGAATAAAGTCGTGTTAACGCATGAAGGCACAAAGTAAGGGCGAAGACAAAGTAAGGGCGAAGGGCATATTTTCTCATTCCACCCATATTCGCAGTCTATCTCGACAAGAGAAGGGCATCGGGCAGCTTCCTCCTTCCTTCCCATTCCTTCAGCGCCTCGACCACCGTCCGCCATTTTGTGTCCAATGCTGGACATTGACCTCCCAAGGCCCTTTCGTCCCGCGAGCGATCGGCGTTTCGTGCCTGCCCTCGGTCTCTTTCCAGGTCTGAGGCATTGTAATGGAAGAATACGCTGAATAAAAGGAAACCATGACAGCATAAAGGGCACGGTGCATCGAGAGCTTCCGATTCTGATCCTCCCGAGAGATTAAGTCGAAACGAGAGACAGATCAAGATAGGGTAAGACGATTAATCGAATGATGATGAGGAAAAAGCAGATTCTCGGAAGTCCGAATCGCGACGTTTTTTTTTTCCCCGAGAATTTCCCCATCCTGTTATTCATGTTCAAGGTTTCCCCCGGAGGAAATCGATATGTTTACCAACGAAGAATCCGGGATTCCTTTCAAGGGCTCGACAAGAGAAATATTAATTCATCGCATTTAATTGCGTTGGATCTCCGGAGAAAATTCCATCTGGGAAATTTCCGCACTTCTTCGTTCCCCTGCGAATGGCACCGAGAGAGCCTCATCAACTATGATCAATTATCTGCAATTAAAAGGGGGAAACGACGAGGCTGGCTCGAAAGCCGCGGAGGTGCTGCCACCCACGGGGGAAAACGATAACGGCGTTTTTCAATCATTAGGGGCGTGTTGCTTGGTGATTGCTTGGGTTTTCCTGGAAGATGACAAATGAGCAGGCTCCGTGCGCTTGTACCTCGACGCAAAAATTTAAATAACCGAATTTTTTCGTCACTGTAATTTATTTTCGATTTTGATATTGCAAAAAATGACTGCTACCATGACGGGCCTTCAGCCAGTATTAATATTAAGGGATAATTGACGTTGAAAAGGGTTATCACTATCATTTATCATGAGAAACTGAAACTAGAGAAACAAATTTGAAAAAAAGGGATGAAAATCGATCGAATAGACTGAGAAGATCTAATCAAGATCAGGTCCTAATTACGATTTTCCACCGAACGAAATATCGAAATATCGCCAGATCGTCAATATATATCGTTCTATCTCGACCGAGAATGAATATCCCCGTTGATTTTATGGACGGGATCGGAGAAAAACGATCGGAAAGGCTGAAAGGTTTCCATGAATTTCCTTTTGATTTTTCTAGCATAATTAATTTGCTTCGAAGGGCATCGCGCTTTTTTTCCCCTTCTCTTCGATATTGCAAAGTTCAGGGAAAAGGTATGACCCAACAATAATTAGTCGTAATTCAGCAGCAAAATATTTCATTGCCACGAAACCTTGAGCAGTTTTTTTAGCTACCAGTACATTTGTCATAAATATTCATGTCAGTCCTCCAATGTCAGTCCTCCAATGTCAGTCCTCCAATGTCAGTCCTCCAAATGTCCACCGTCTCGCCGACGGCACAATTCCCAGCGAGACGAGAGTGCCACCCACGCTTTCGCTAACATTTCCTGCGTGTGACTGGTGAGAGCCTTCTCCACACGATTTTTTTTGTCGCATCACAGCCTCACGGCATGCACTGTAAAAAAAAAAAAATCCTTCCGACTATGGCATGGGAAACAGGGATTCCGATTCAACGTCGGAATCGATCCCTCCCACTAAAGCCGGGCGATGGGGATTTCCCCTCATTTCCCGGAAAATTCCAATCCGTAGTCGGAATCGTGTTTCCCGTTCACGGAAGTGAATTTCCGTCGCGGTCGGATTTCCCTCGATTCCCTAAAAAATCGGCTCCTTTTCATTCGGAATGCTGCATGATAAATGGGATTTCAGTATCATTGCGCGACCCTTCCTCATTAATCTCTAATCCTCATTAATCCGCGAGTGTCTGGTGCGTGACCATCACGGAGACGCCGCAAGTTTTTCCCAGAATATTCGAAACAGGTTTATAAACAGGTTTATCCGGCACGAATGAGGAAAAGGAAAGGGAAGCAAAAGAAGGGGAAAATTCCGCAAAAAAAAAAACGAAGCCGGATTTCCAAAGAATTGCAGGGAAAATTAAGAAATGTTGGTTCGGGAGAGTTCTCTGGCCCGGGAATCAGCCATAAAGTTTTATTTGAGTCATACTCTCATAGACACTGTATATTTCATGGATATTTAAGACTCACTTTTCGGAGATTTCTCTTTTGTGGAAAAAGAAATTTTCAAGTTGGAAAGAAAAGGTTTTCTGCCAGCAGGAAACTCAAGGATGGGACCAGCGTGTAAATGAAGAGTAAATTAGAACTTTCTCTGGAAATGTTTATTATACTTCATAATAAGTAAGTTTTTCCTCTGATTAAATGTCCATGGGATGAAGGGAGATTAGGTGTATTTAATCCTAATTTACATATCCCAACCCTGATCCTTTTACTTGACGACCCGTGGAGGAAATACGTGTATTATCCTTTCCCCCGTAACTGTTTTGCCCCCTGTCCCGTATTGCCCCCTGTCCCGTATTGCCCCCTGTCCCGTATTGCCCCCTGTCCCACCTTGCCCCCTGTCCCAACCTGGTTCTCTCTCCCCGTTCCGTTTCCAAGAATTATTTCCTGCTTGTTGCCGGTCGATACCGATTAGCATGGATAATTAAGGTTCATTAGCTTGTTATCTGACATCACCGTCAATTCATGGAATTCGTTAAAAGGAATCCTCTCTCAGGGCTCATTAAATATCGGGGAATAGGAAAAACTTTCTCCTTAGAGAAATCACACTTAATGATGAAAGCAGCGAATATATTCTCTTGCTGCGCTTTCATGAAAGCCCTAGATTCCATCTCCAAACTTTTTCTACAAATAATTGAGAGCACCCAGAAGCCCCGAAAACTCAGAGTGACCCGAGATGAATTAATTAATGGCCATGCTGCTGTGGATCGAGGTGGTTCCGGATCATTTTTATCCCCTCACAACGCCGTAGCTTGTTCTTCGAGATCCTCATCGATCCTCGGGATTTGCACCTGTGGCATCGTCAGAGTCCAGGCGAGGCGCAAATGGTCTTTCTGGCCTCATATCGATTGCAGACCTGCGTTGACCAGGTGACCTGCCCGAGCCAGGATCACAGCGAGAGAGAAGAGAGAGAGAAGAGAGAGAGAAGAGAGAGAGAAGAGAGAGAGGAGAGAGAGAGACTTCCGAAGAAAACGATATCGTAGCAGTAAGGTGCTCGAAGATCTGAGGAGGCATAGACACACACATTACCCGATTATAGGGAGAAGATGGGTCTATCCAGTGTGATGAGATTCTGCGGGGAGAAGGGATAGAGGACGAAGGTAGAACTTCCACTGATGTCAGCCGTTAGGGCGTACGCAGTTTTGCCTTCTTGGATTCTCCTTTTCCTCCTCAGTCGATCTCTTTTCCTCATTCGTTACTTCGAATCCGTGCTTTCTCCGCGGCATATTTTCCAGGAACTATTTGCATGTTAAAGGTGCATGGATTCGAAGGGCTCATCGTCAATCAAACTGCAGAATTCCTGGAACTGGGATTTTCCTTCCCCCCCCCCCCCCCCCATTGGGAAGGCGCGCACTCATCACTGCCCCGGCCCATACTGCGGCAAGAATCTGGGTTCATCTCATAGATTAATCATCGAAGCTGATGCGGTGCTCATTAATATGTGTCACACTATATGTAAGCACAGTGTTACGACAGGTTAAAGCGACATGAGATATTTACACTCTGCGCTTTCGCACCAGGCGATTTTTCCTTCTACGCTGCGGGACTGTTTTTTTTTTGCCTTTCTCAAAAATTTAGTAGAAATTACTGCATCATGCAGGACAAATAACGTCATTTTCCCCTCAAAGGTAACATATTCAAATATTTTTTGCAGCAATAGAAAACCTAATTGAATGAAGATGAAGCATTTAAACACCCAAGTGAAAATCAAACAAAAGCGGGAAAAAAACACGAAAATCTCGCCGAGAAATGAAGCGGATATTCCTCGCTTCGTCCTCCATTTCGTAATTTGCCCCTATGGCATGTCTCCAAGCACTCTCCTACTCACAGGGCCTCATCACGGGACTCGCAGCGGAACGAGGAGGCACTCGTTGCCTTGCCTCCTCAAAACCTGACGGCATAATTCCATGATAAATAATTCAGTTTTCGCCAAGATTTAATGAAGCTATCTGCCATGTAGCGGCGTCTTTCGGAATGAAATCGGAATAACCTTGAGCGCGGCACCTCGTGCCGGGCTCAAGGTTTAAGGCTTGGGAGCGGAAGCGTTGAAGCTCGGCTGAAATTGTTATCCGAGGAGTTTCCTCTTTTGATGCAATTTCCAGCAAGCAACATATTTCATCTAATTAGTTCTAATGTGTATGGGACATAGGCTTTCTTCGCCTGGGAACATTTCGCAGAATATAATTTAATCAGGTTGTGTGAAATTCGAATTGAACTATATCGACTAAATTAATTTGTTTAAATTTATGTTGGAGATTTCTATTCACTGAAACGAGCCGGAACTCCAAGACGGAGCCTCACGGAAATGATCGATTTCTTTGTTATGCGGGGAATTTCCTCCGGTAGAAGCCCCGGGAGGCCCTCACCTGCGAGCGAAGGCCTCACCAAGCCTCTTCTCCTGCCAATACCCCTCCGCATTGACATGCCATCAGCGACAGGCTCAGCCTCCGTGAAAGGGGAAAAGGGAAGAAACCCCCCCCCCCCACCCCCGTAAGGAGATTCCAGGAAAAAAAAAGATCCAGGGAAAAAGGAAAAAACCCCCCCCCCCCCACCCCCGTAAGGAGATTCCAGGAAAAAAAAAGATCCGCTTCGATCGGAAACTCCCTTGCAATCCGCTTATTGCGAGAAAAAGTTGAACTTAAAATTCATCGTCTTTAGAGCAAAAAAAAAATTTTTTTTACTCCTTCCTATTTCTCATTTCTCCTCGGGGAAAAACCGAGACCTATGAACTGACCTAAATGACCTCCTCCTCCCGAGAACGAGATCCGACAGCAATGGACTCATATTCCAGACAAACCATACCTCTTATTCCCCAACCTGTTTCCCATCGATCTGCGTCCACACGAGAGATCGCTACAGATCCGCGTCTCCGTAGATCCAGATGACCAAGAGAATCGAGAGAGGAATGAGTCTCGTGTGTCTGGCTTCTTTCGAAACTGCCAATTGCAAATTGCAATTTTTTTTTGCGAAGTTGTTTAGTGAGGAAAACGGCATATTTGGTGCTAGGGGTCACCTGTTACATGAGGGTCACCTGTTACGTGAGGGTCGCCTATTACCTAGGAGTCACCTACTGAACGGTGTAAACGAGGTCTTCCCGTGACGCGCGTCCATTCTCAATGGGATGGAGAGTGCATGACTTCCTGTCTTAATGGGATGAAGGTCTCGCACGGTATCAGAGAATGAAGGGACAGACCTGGTCGCTGTGGATGGAGTTGCCAGAGACCTCGACTGCCTTCGATGTGATCGCCTGACCTGGAATGGGGGAGAAATGGTCATGAAAGCCCGGGAAGATTTCCCTGGGGAATGGGGGGAAGGATTGTGAGACGCTCGGGATCTATTCAAAATATGGGAGGATGGATCATGAACGCCTGGGGAGAGGAAGATGGATCTGAAGAGTAGGAGGAAGGATTATGAGGACCTTAAAATCTATTTGAAGAATGGGAGGAAGGATCATGAGCGGCTGGGAAGAGACAAATAGACCTGTACAATGGGGAGAAGGGTGATGAACGCCGGGAATCAACTTGAAGAATGAGAGGAAAGGTTGTGAGCGCCGGGAAGCAAGTTGAAGAATGGGAGGAAGGGTCGTGAACGCTGGGAAGCAAGTTGAAGAATGGGAGGAAGGGTCGTGAACGCTGGGAAGCAACAGATTGACCTGCATAACGCGAAGGAGGATGATGGGTGGCTGGGAAAGCGACAGATGGGAAGAGCGCGATCGAGGTTGCATGCCTTATTGGCCTCGTGCATGACTCCTGGCCTGCCGGGAATAAGCTCACTTAGACCGAGGGAGAGGAGGAAAGGAGGAGAGAAGAAGAGAAATTGAGCCTGTAATTCTCTTTGGCAGCGGCGAGGGAATATGTATGAGGTTCGTAGACCCATCGTTTCTTTTTTATCTCTTCTTTTTCCCACTCCCGGCGCTAGTCTTTAAGGTGCGACAAGATAAGCCCTGTTTTAAAAAATTATTAAAAAATGCAAATAATGAGAAAGATGTAACGAAGAGAATACTAAAATGGAAGTAACAGTAAATAAATAGCAATCAATAAACAGTAATCAAGAAATAATGATAACAGATAATGGATGCTCCAGGAACTAATCTAAAAAAAGTAACATAAGAAATAGTATGGCAAAAAGCGTGAGCCAGCTGGTGCACATGGACCCTGTCGATCCGGGAGACTAATGAAATTCTACTGCGCTGATGGGACTCACGAGACGCAAGAGTCCCCCCAATCTCCTTCCCATTAATTCCCTCTGTGCCTTGGGAGGCACCTATAAGACATGAAAAATTGGAGCACCCATAATTCATGAGTGCGTAGGGTGTTTGTGTCTGCTGATCCCAGCCTCGTGGTTATGGGCTCGCTTTCTTCAAACATGTCATGTTTGAATCATGTTTGATGTGTGTGGCCGATTGATGAACATTGGCCACGAAACGGTGCCAATAATGTCAATTATTCAGAGGAATAATTTTGCTTCGTTAGTCACCGAGACACGAATGAAACTTGAAGGCGAATAGGTCAGCTGCCTTTTCTCTCTGCTTCAAGGAGTGCAAGGCCTCGATGATGTTATGCAATGCGACAATGCTATGCAATGTGACGATGTTATGCAATGCGACAATGCTATGCAATGCGACGATGTTATGGAGCGCGACGGCGTTATGCAGTGCATCGTCGCGGATGCTTTCGACAGGAAACGGAAAGATGATGGACTCATTTGTCCCGAAGCCGTGGAAATTCTTAAGGGCTGATGGATTGGGATTCGAGCGACTGTCAAGATCGTCTTTCAGACTGTCGCTTCTTTGGAAGCGTTTAATCAATTGGAACAAGTTATTTTCCTCCAAACGGCAACGCAAAATTTATTTTAAACCCGGGTTTGCAGGAAACCAATAAATGCCACATCCTAGCACCGTAGATCATTAAGAATAAATAATAATAATAAATAATAATACATATATAACATATAAACATTAATTTAACATTCTAAAATCCCCATTCATTTTTTTCATTCAGATCAGCATACTTCAGTGGATGGCATAATGATATCAGCAGGAAAGCACTCAGGCAGCTGCAGAAAGGGAAAGCCACTTGGAAAAAAATCGATGCACCTGGTGGGGACTCATCTAAATTGAATTCATCCCTCCATGTTTGATGAATTCCCGTGAGAATCCATTCAACTGAGCGGATGTCGCCTCATATGGAAGCCGGTTGCACTTAATTCCAGCCCGTTGCATGACGTAGAGAGGAAGATTTTATCTTCGAATTGGGGGAATATCGATGCAGGAATTTTTCTGGCTGATTAACTCAAAGCAGATTTTTTTAAAAATATTTTCTCTGATGGAAAAATATTTAAGTTACTTTCTTAATGTCGAGCAGAGGGAAGTTCGTGAAGATTTCATTCACGTCAGTCCTTTCCAGTACTATTATGAATTTATTTTTTCATGTTAAATCTTTACTTATCAGGAAATTCCCTTTTTCAAATTTTAAATAAAATAAGAATAAAATATGAAGAGACAATGGAATACTTTTTGAGAACATTTTGAAAGTCGTCGGATGAAGCGATACAGGGAAAAGATACCGAAGACTCGAGAAGGCGGAAAAATGAGGTTTCCGCGGGAAGAAGGTGGCGTCCCCGGCATTTCCTCTTTCCCTCGCCGCCAATTCGGAATTGCGCCATTCCCGTGCTCTTATTTGAGAATTGCCATCGAGAAATTGCACCATTCTGATTGCTCAATTTTGAGGCGATGTTTCCGAAGACCATTACACTCGATTTCGATAAGTTCGGTCTCATGTATCAGCCTCATGCATCAGCCTCATGCATCAGCCTCATGCATCAGCCTCATGCATCAGCCTCATGCATCAGACGCGTAATCCCAAATTCGCATGCTCATCATCCCGAGATACAGACGTCCATGAAACTCCATTAGCGAAATTCCCTCGGGCAATGTCCTCTTGGCATGGCTTGAACATCCATGAATGACACGAAACCGAAGCGGCTTAAATGACCAAGTCAGTTAAGATTCCTCCTTTCCCTGGCAAGTTTTCACTTTACCGCTTCTACTACGACCGTGAAACTTTCCTGGATTTTCCTGTTCGCCATTGGAAGTTTCAGCTCCAAAATTGATTGATTAACTCCCGATAGATGCTTGCTTATCGCGATTAGTAGGAATCCCCATTACAATTGGGCGTTTTTCGAGTTTTCCTTGGGCCCTGTGACTGCAACTGTGGCATGGCTCCATGGCAGAAGCCATGGAGCCGACAAGACCATCATTTTCCTTTCAACTATCAATACCCTGCAGCCTTACAATATTTCATCAGTGATCCAAATAATCATTTTTGATAGCATATAGAAAGTGACATGTATCCTATGTGGAGCTATTGACTTCTTTTTTTTTTTAATCCCCTTCACGTATCTATTGCAGGATTCCATGAAAAGAGGAAAATTCATTTCTTGACGCATCAAGTCTTGCTTCGTCTGACAGCCTTTGAGGAAATTTTTATTTTTTATCTCGTTTCATACCGTATCGTCTAGAGTGTCAATTTTCTAATGGTTCCTCTTTTTCACCTGAAAGCGAGAGAAGGAGGAAATTTTTTTTTCAGAGTACTTTCATGGGGCAAATGGAAACATCATCTCCCCTGTCCCCTGGGAATGACATCAGTCCTCCCCTGTCCCCTGGGAATGACAACATCAGCCCTCCCTTGCCTCCCTCACTGACTCGGGAAGTCAGGGAATCGCATCACGCGGAGAAAATTCGATTCGAAACGCCGAAGCAGAGGGAAGACCTGCATGTCTTCTTTTTTTTAAATTTAATTTTGCGAAATTTTTTTTCCTGCAGGCTCGCCAAGTGTAGACAACGCGGAAGGCTGCAAAATGACGGGAAAACTATTTAATTACCTTAATATACTTAAATAATATTGCTGCCGCGAACTGCCTGAATACAAAGTTGCGAATAAATTGGCACTTGATCGAGGCGATTCTTGAAGCAAAATAATTCTTCGAATTCCGAGAAATCCAGGAAAATTGCCAATTGCGAAATTATTTTTTTGCATGACGGCGAAACCGCCAAACCAGGAAAGACTGCTTTTGAAAATAAGCCCTTTAATCAATAAAATATCCTGAAACGATCTCGATGAGAATTGCCGGCCAATTTCTGCAACTCGGCGATCAGTCGCATCGTTTGCCCTTTGTTTTTTTTCCTGTAAAGGTCTCAAATCGGTTCGTCAACCGTGGACGAACGCAAGGACATAATCTATGGACCTCATCCAAGGATATAAGCCAAGGACACGAAGCAAAGGTCCGAACGAAACTAAATGTGTTTCCGGTCACGACGTGTCGAGGTCGCAATGAAACCTTTTTTGCATCGACCTTTTCCCTCCTCTTCCCCCATAAAGGGCCATGAAGGTCCGAGGAAGGTCAACTTCATTTCCCCAAATTTGATTAACAAATTTGATGAAGAGTTTTCAGGCCGTCCATCGCCCGAGGAGACTTGCTCCACTTGTCTTGATTGGTCGTTCTCCGGTAAGAAAAAAAATATATAAATAAATTATAAGAGGGGCATTTAAATGAATAAATAAATTGCTGAAATAAAATAAAAACCTGTTGATTCGTAGAGAAGACGTCAGATATTGAAAAGGGAGACTGAGCCTGGAAAAATGCGGAATTCTCCAGGCTCAACGGCTACAGGCAGAACCACTTGCATCCTTTAATGCTGTTTCAGCGGCCTTCACTGGTTGCTGTGACGGCATGCTCAACATGAATGCTCAACAGTGTTTTCGTTGGACTTCTACACGAGCGCCGAATATGGATTTTGAAAGTTCTATCCAAAATTTCATATTTTCATTCAATATTTAACATTTAAAAAATTTTAGAATTTTTTAAAGATATTTAGGCATTTCAAATAAATAAATTTGACTTAAACATTTTTTAAAGTAATGAATAATAAATTTAAAATGAAATGAAGGAGAGAACTCACCGCGAAACGTAACCCGGACGACGAGGTCGGTCTTGGGCTTCACATTCTCCACGTGCCGTAGCCTCAACGTCAGAGCCATGCCCGTCCGGCGGATCTGCCGAATAAAGAAAGCAATTTCCACGAGGAATCAGGCGCGATCGACCGACAGGGCAAACACGCTGGGCAGCGTGCCGCCGGTGCTCGGTCTTCCGCTCGGAGCAAACACTGAGCGGCAGCTAGGAGCATGAAACATTCATCGCCTCCATTTCTCTGGCCGCAGCCGGTCCTGGGATGTTTGGATGTTCGCTGCGGAGCAGGCGGTCGGAGCCCTTTAATGGGGATATCGGGGATCGGGATCTCCCGGCTGAAAGGAACGCTTCCCACCCTCTCCCTCTAAATTATTAAAACTAATTGCTCCAATCGTCATAAGTATATGTTCCTTGGGGAAATGGTTGGCCCTAAGCGGTACTCACGTTTGCATTTTCCCTGCTCACGATTCTCGCTCTCGCTCACGCGTGACTCTCACAATCGACACGCGCCTCCCCTCCGTTTCCACGAAGTCCTTTCTTTGAAGGGGACCGCTCTCCAGGGGACTGTTGTCTTACATTCCAGGGGACTATTGACCGAAATTCCGCTCTCATGGAGAAGAAAGGCAAATCTCTCCTGACAGCTACGGATTGCCTCGAATAACCGAGACGATCTCCGTCGGCTTTTCTCTCTTCAGATGGTTTCCAATTCTTCTGGCGAAGAAATTCTTCAACCGCGGTTAAAATGATCTTATTCAGATGGGCCAAGCTCTATTAGCACAGCGTATGGGTTAACCCCTATGGAAATGCTCATGGGGTGCTCACGGTGAGTGCTCACGGTGAGTGGCTCATTGCGGGAAAAGTATCATCAGGGGAAGTAATGAGGTAATTGCGTGAGAGCAATTTAGCGGATATACAACATTATTATTATTATTTTATTATTATATTATTAATATCGGGATTGGGAGTGTCCGATGTGTTCAAGGACTAACACACCATTTGCATCTAGAGGCCTCGATTTCAACTTGGTTAACCTCGCAGAAAAACTGAAATTTAATTGCAATTCTATGAATGCAATAATTTTTTATTTAAAATAAAAAAAATAGATTAATGGCGGTTCAGACCTCTATTTACATAGGTTAAATTAAGTTCACTAGTTAAGTCAATAAGGTTCCGCCTTTGCTTCTGTGTAACGTTTACTTTGCTTTAAATGGCATTGTCGTCCGGGTGAAATCTTATGGGAATATCGCGATATTCGAGGTTCTAGGTGCCATTATGACGATGTTTGGCAAAGCTGGGAGCTGCCAATTGCTAATTGGTCTCCGTGCGAAAAAGCTAATTACGTGGTATGTATGCTTTCGTAATGGTGGCAGCTCTTGCATAATTGTTACCTTCAGATAATACATGATAATTGGGACAATTGAAGCGGTTCTGGTCAAAGACTCGGACGGCTCAATGAAGCAAATGAGTAGAGCGACGGGGCGAAGGCGATAGCGTGGAAAACCATTTCCTCGGTTTTCACCCTGGCATGCCTCCGATCCGCTTTGAGCGTGGAGGCGGTGCGGATATCGCGAGAACGCCGCCCTTTCCTTGTTTCTATTGGCGGGTGATGTCAAGCCATCAGCTTCTCGTACTGCTCTGAATTTGCATAATTCAACGATTATGCAAATGCTCGTCGCAAATGCTCATCGGTTTGTTGATTAGCTGAGCTTGGAAACGGGCCATTTCGCCCGTTATCGAGGCGAGGTGAAGGAAGGGACGAGATGAATCGAGGCAGACCGTCTGACTTCTTAATGGCACTAAAATTCAGCAGGAAGCTGCGAGATGACCTAGGCCGTTTCTAAGAGGGGGAAACAGCTCAGTGCCGAGCGGGAACTTTGGCTCTGACGTACGATATTGGGATTCGACGAGCAATATCGGGATATGGCGAACCGAGATGGACGAGCCACCGAGGACCATGGATCGCGGGAGGAAAACTTTCCAGCAAAATTTCGTTTGCACGCAAAAACCGCCGGAGAGGAAGGAACGAAACAAACCATTCAGCAGGGAACGAAGCAACAATAAAAGGATGAAAGCAAGGAGAGGAAGCGCTGACAGTTCTAAAATAGATTTAGCGTTTCGCAGGTCCTAAGCCACAAGTACTGTAACGGTCAAGGTCAACGAATTTCCAGCTAATGCCTCTCCAAGATGGAAGTCTCCCCCCCCCTCCCCCGAGAGTGGTTCATCTCCAACATCCACTAGCCCAGGTCATCCAATCAACCCCTTAAAGTAATCTCCCTCCTTCCCTCCTTCCCTCCTTCCCTCCCTTCCCTACCTCCCTCCTCCCACCTCCCTCCTCCCACCTCCCTCCTCCCCTCCCTTCCCTGCCTCCACGCCAACTCCAACCCCATAAAACGTTCATGAATATTTGAATGGCGCTGCACCCGGCCCATGGTGAAATCCAAGCGTGAACCCCGGTCGATATCAGTCGTCTTGACGCAGGTGTAATGCCCGGATCACTTTTTTTTCCTTTCTCATCATTAAATCACATCGCAAGACTCATAGGAAAGTTTCAATATTGCTGATTTGAAAAAATAAACACTGAAGAACAATATCACTATTTAAATAAAGAAACCGATATTGCTCCTTGAAATAAAATTTCAAATCTAAAATCCCCCCTGCAATAAAATGCATCACACACCGACATAAATATTTCCAGCTGACGCGAAGAAGCAACTGGGAAGCTCTCCCCTAGAATCCTCTGGGGAAGCGAGAGCTCCATCTGCTTCTTTCTCCTCAAAGGGAAATATCTCTACGGAACCTCGGCACTCCACTCTTTTCTTATTTATGCATTTCTCTGAGACTTGTATTAATCCCGCGGAGCGCAAAGTGGAAAAAAAAAATCACTCGGATCCGCCTTGATTAGGGTGCACCGGCCACCTAATGGGAATCACTCCAGAATCACCCCCTATCTGCTTAGATAAGCTCAGCTCCCAGCGGCCGTGAATAATGAACGAAGAAAACTTATCTACAAGCGTGCAATGTAGCTTGGAGACATCTGCCGCCAAGCGGTTCGAACGTGAACTCAACCTGAGTTTAAATGGGTTAATCTCAATCTGAATAACCCGTGTTAATGTTGTGATATAATCGGTAAGCACACGCAAGCGAAGTTTCTTTTCCCAATTTTGCTCGTACAAGGTATTCTTCTCAGCAACGCCCTCCACACCCCGCACATAGTAACGATTCTTCTCAGCAACACCCTCCACACCCCGCGCATCCAACCGATTCTTCTCAGCAACACCCTCCACACCCCGCGCATCCAACCGATTCTTCTCAGCATCTCCCTCCACACCCCGCGCAT
>CAJPEV010005020.1:0-17611 GCA_905338385.1 Darwinula stevensoni
CTTCCTGTGCGGACGAAGGAGCCGTGATTCGCCGACACTGACAAACCATGTCGAGTAAACCTTCCGATAGCCGGGGTCGTTCAGATGGTTGCCGATGGCCAAATGGGTGACTCCAAGTGTAGTCGCCAATTCGCGAGTGGTGGCGTTCGGCTTCGCGTTCGGCAGGGCTTCGTCATCGACTGTAGAAGGGCGTCCTGAGCGTGGTCGATCTCCGAAGGTCGTGTCGCCAGATTCGAAGCGTTTGAACCATCGAGACACTGTGGAATAGTGGACGACGTTGCCCTTGAACGCAGCGCAGATGTTGTCCGCGGCGGCTCTCCCAGAGTGTCCTTGAAGGAACTCGTATTAGACGATGGGGCGAAGAGCTGCTCCTTCCATCGGAGCCATGGCTGCCAACTAAAGGCAGAAGCCGCCTTATATACCCCGAGGGCAGAATCTTCGAGAACATTCCAGCATATACAAATGCAAAGCCCCGCCCATCATTCCTTTGAAAAATTTTTTAAATAGTTTTAGAAAGTGTTGCAAGACTTTCTTTCCAACCCAATATTATGAACAAAGAATCAACGTGAAATTTCGAATCAAACTCTGGAGAAAACCAACTGAAGTCTTTGAAATGTTGAAGCAAATGTAGGGGGAAGCTGAATTTGACAGTATCAATTTTCTTCAATGGTATTGATTGAATCTTTAAATACGCACAAATGCCAGGGGAAATTTAAAGTAAATATTACGTTAAATAAAAGTAATCATGGTGTTTGGAATGCAAACGGAAATGTTAATTTAATATCACCGTTTACGTATCATGGAGGTGACATTTCTGCAAAAATGTTGACATTTTCTTGACAATGGTTTGCGTAAAAATAATATAAAATGGACAAAAAATGTACATTCCCTTTACGTAATATTAACATGAACATGCTGTTTGGGCCGTGTTGCCACACGCATTACAATGTTGTCAGTCTCGTTATTTTATTTAGACCTCGTATACATTTTTCTTGGCCCAGAACAGAATGTTCAGCTCAGTGACCTTGGAATTAGCTTCTTGCAAGTGAATGTAGAAAAGTTCCATCTAGTTATGCATGGCTCGAAAATGATGCTTTTTCCGTATCCTTTGATTTGTGTCATGCAGCGTATTTCGTGCTTGGGATAGAATAATCAGCTCCACCATCTCGGATTTAGCTTCTTGTGAGTAGAGATGTGAAATTATCGGTAAGGTCGAGGCCATTACCGGTAATTTACAAGTATTGTACCTATACTTACGGTATTTCACCGATGTATTAACACTCGGTTACCGATACTCCAAAAGTGCCATATTAAATTATTTTGTGAATCTCAATATCCTATTTTGAAAGCCATATATAGCTAAAGCAACGTCCCACTTGTGAAATATTGAGAGAGACAAGCTTCGGCAGAGAACTAGGGATGTGGATACCCAGACAGCTAATGGACCTTTTTTGTTTTTGACATTCTAAGTGCCAATAAAACCAAATCTGGAAAATGCATAAAAGGTATACGATGTATATGCTGACCGGTTCCTGCCCTTCTCGGCCTTCCGGTCTTCATTAATATTTCCGTCACCTATCAGGCACACTTCCGAATGGCTCGAAGAAAAGTAAAGAACGGAAAAAATAGGGGAAAGGGAAGGACTCGTTTAATTAGGTTCAGCATTGATTTCCGCTTGTATGCGTGCAACATACGAAGCTGCCGAGAAAAGAGGAGCTCACCAGAGACGAGCAAGTCAACCGAAATCGTTCTGACTCCAGTCTGACCGGGGTCAGGGCTATTTCGTGAAAATACAGTCCTAGTCGGAACACTCATTACTTTCTGAGACATTTATGTATTTTCTTTTCATGGGATTGGATTGAAAGTAATTTTTATTTATTTTCCAATGTGTTCTATCCACGACAAAAGACTTTGCACGGTAGGTATTCCCATTCAGTGCGCTTCGGAATGTCGAAAGGAGAAATGTCGATGGAGAGAATGTAGAAATACAGCGATGTCGAGAGGAGGAAATACAGATTGAGTAATGTTGAATGGGACTGAAATGCACTCGTTAGATGGAGCACTTTTCCGTAAAAAAATTTCTTTCCATGGATTTCAAGAAAACAATCGTTTCAAATAATGTTAGTAAAGTTTGACAATCATTGCAAGTTGATCAATATTTCATATTGTACGCAATCGCACTCAAGATGGCACCTCTGTTTCAATATTCCAGGGTGACAGACCGTATCCGTTGATGATCGTTTTTTTCCACCATCCTCTTCATTTTCTGGAGAATCTCTGTTTCAAATTTTCCTATTTCCCGATCTGTGTTCTCCTCTTGGAGTTCTTGTCTTCCTCGATACTACGATACTACGATACAACGATACTAAAAAATCGTCGATGCCACCTCTTCTATGGAAAGGGACCTCATGACTTTCCAGTTATATACGAGTACACTGTTAGCTTCGAATAGCTTTACGAGTCCCTTCGTCGCCCCTTTCGAGGAGCGATTTATTTCAACTAAGTCAAGTTTGCACACTCCCTAGAAGGATCAGTTTGTCAAAAATCACATCATTCGACATTTCCTCTTCTTCGACGTTTTAGAATTCTGGTTCTATTCCATTCGACATTACTACCTTTCTGCGTTTCCTCATTCGACATTCCGACTTACACCCATTCTCATTAAGAGAGGGGTTACTATAGACAAATGAACATGTGCTTCATACTGCGTGGAACAGGTGGCAAAAAAATAGTATTCACTTACATCCACGCTTTCATTCGTCCCAGATGATTAAATGATTTTAAAGAATACTAAAATAACGCTGCTAAATAATGTACGTTTCCTAAAATCGACATTAAAAAGACGAAATAGAACGAAAGCGCGATACTTTACCTTCGGTGTCACAGCCGTTAGCATATTTATTGCAGATTTGAACAGTATCAACACATTCAATGCGTCTCCCAGTTAATAATTCCTGCTGGTGGTTCCAGCCTGGATCAGAAAGCTGGATCCAGCTAAGTTCCAACTGGACATCTTATATGGTTCCATTTGTAAATTTGGACCCTTTCCATATCGTTCGAAGAATTCGGGTGTACCAAAATTGGTACACCCGAATTCTTCAAAGATATAGGTCTTCGGAATAGATCTAGGTCTTCAAAGCTCCTAAATAAGATTTAAAATAGTGATTTCTGCAATTTAGCGTCAAAACAATTGCTTACCTCTTCAGATTTTCACAAACAGGAGTCCCAATTTTTTATTCTCTGAGTCACACAGGAAAGTTTCTGCACCCATTCCAGCAAATTCCAGCTTTTCGGCTGATGAGGAATACTAGCTAAATCCAAATGTTGCCAGCTAGTTCCACCTTATTCCAGTCAAAACAAACTGGATCCAGTCGGAATTTTACACTGGGATTGGCCAGGGGTTAGAAAATCCCTGTACTAATTTCTAAGTTATTTCTCAGCATAACATGAAAGACATGCAGAAATGCTGCAAAGACCTTGAATTCTTTGTTATTATGTCATTGTTATTGACTCTGGCCTTGGATAACTCTCTCCGGCAAAAAACAAACACAACAGGATGGTATCAGTAGTATAAAAATGGTAAGATTCCCCCGAAGGAGCCGATGGAGCTTGATGTGTATTTTCTTTTCCAATTTATTAAATGACCATAATTTCATATTAATTAACCTCAGATTACCAACGTTTTCTATGGGTACTCACAATAAATGAATATCGCTGAATTATCGAGTGCATGGTTTGTATTGTTATCCATATACCTTCATGAAACTTCCATTTGCAAATTATTGGGGTATAAATCATGCCTGCTATTGGCCACAAAGATGTTTGAACATATTTTCTCCTCTTGAGAATTTTATTGGAGCTTTTGAATGCTATTGCATCACTACATCTCTCATGCTGCTAAGTGCCTTATCACGTTCCTTCGCGGTTGCTCAAGGATGAATCTGGAAGGGGGCCATACCTGTTTACGTTTATCATTGAGTCATGTGTAATGAAAATCCACGTTGACGAAAGCAGCATGTTAATCCAATTACTACCCCCCACCTCAATGACAAATGTGGTTTAAGGAAATTGAAATGAATAGAGCGTTAGATGAGGACGATGTCTTGAGTTTAGCAATCTTCACAGAAGCATATGATATCGCGAAAGACTCTTGCTTCTTTGTCGTCTCTGTAATGCTAGAATACGTTTTGAGATTGTACAACGTTAGCCAGAATAAAATAATTTTCTATTTCATTCGAGTATTGTGCATGAAAAGGCCTATCTTTAAATGCAAGGAGAATGACTCATGGAATATTACCAGTGGGCATTATATTTTGGTCGAAGTGCATCCAGCTGCAGACATTTCTCAATGTCTGCTTCATCGGGATACCAGGTCACAGATGAACGTAAAGTTCCGAGTTTCTCCATGACGGTCGTCTTACGAAGTCGACCGTCTCCCCCGACTCTGATGATAAGAGTATCTGGATTTAATGTTGTCTCGACTCTAGCATTTGCCTATACCGACAGAAAGACCAATTACATCGTCTCTCTCCTCCACCGCGTTCACTTTGATGACGTATGTGGTCCTGGTAAAAAGAGAACATTAGTGATTAATTATCGCTAAACCTAGAATCCTCGGAAAGGGTTGATTGCACAGACAGCCATCAGTGTCTCTAAGTGAGACGAGATGCTTATATCACATCCATGGTTGCGTAGGAAACAAATTTAAAATGTTGAAAATAATGTAACCTTAAACTCGTCTATGAACGGAGAGGAAGGAAGCAACAGTGATTTCCTCCTTGATCCACGCCGAAATATTATCTCCTCCGTTTCTCATCGTACTCGTCCTGTAGAAGAGAAGAGACTTGGAAATGTGAAAAGTAATAGTCGATTTGAGATTAGATGTATATGTATTAGAAAATCAAAAATTAAAGTATTCAAAAATGATTTTAGCTCTTTCGTCCTTGTCCTTCTTCCTCCCAATCTTCTCCGTAACTGCAAATGAATGGTAAGATAATTATTTCAAGTGTAATGGGCAATGAGGAGATATTCGTGATGAGCTTACTATTTAGATTCTAGCGCATTATAAGTCTCCCAGGCATTCAATAGAATTTCATGCGTCCCGCCTGCACCTACCCAGGTGAAAATTTGGCATGGCATATTTTCTAACCATGCGGTTACCACCTCTACCCAGAAAAATTGTGCCCCCAGAAGGGCGCAGAAATAAAATATCTTCCCTCTGGGGTTTTTCCACCTCTATCACTCCCCCAACACAATATTGGATCCATTGCGCAAAGGTATTTATCCGATGTGTTTTGAAATAGTAAGATGTAGGTGAGGAAGAGAATTATCTATGGAAACAAAAGTCAAGGTTGAAAACAGGAAACTCTAATAGAAAATAATGGGGAATAGCGAAATTTTCGTGAACTCACGTGTGTGTACAGACAACTTCACGGAGAAGGAGGAGTTGAGAGACTGGTGCAGTGCATCACGGTAACCGATCGCTAATACGAAGTGGTTTATGCAATTTTTATTATTTTATTTGATTATTGTTAAAATCATTTCTCCCCTGGGGTTTTACTACATGTGAAGCATGAAGGACGATCCACATTCAGTCCTCATGCCTTTCTAGCTCTGTAGGCCAAGGCAAAGGATTATTTTATTACCCTCATTGCCCGACTTTCTCCCATGCTTGCTCATGAATCTCTCAAATGCCTGGGCATAGAAACGAAGAAGAAACCCGAACGAAGCTGTCAAAAAACTCCACCCTCTTTCTCTAGAATGAACGCTACCTAGAATGAATGCCGTCCTCGTTTCTCCTGACTGCTACAATTGAAAACGATACATGCTGGGAAGGTCGAGAAGGATAGTTTCTCCACTTGATCTGATGCATAGGTCCCGCGATATTTACCTTACATGAAGGATGGTGTCTCAGAATAGCATAGATCGTGCGCGAATCCATTTTGTTATGTTTCACTGCGAGATTCCCCATTTATACTTTTAGCAGATGTTAGAGGAAACCTCGTAAATACTTGTCGGTCCCCGGTCACATCGATATGGGTATCGAAGTAGGGTTAGTATCAGATTATTCCCCAATGCTTTCGCGAAGATCATGCCCAACTGTAGGTAGCCGGTTCTAAAGAGAGTCCTCCATATCGCCATTCGCCTCGAAAGAGTCCTCCATATCGCCATTGCGGTTTGAACTGAAGTCGAAACAAATCATGAAACGATGAGTTCCGTAGGACCTGAAGTCTAATTCCATAATGGCACTTCCAACAGCATCAATTATCACAAGGTAGGGTTGTGTGAAGGCATTCGCTTCGGGATCGAGGTTCACGCTATACATCGTTGTCCCATCGAACGTTACCGACATATTGTTGCAGAAAGCATGCGCTTTCTTGAGCGGATCAAGGTCATAGTCCCCCATCAGTGCAGTTTCGCTGAACATAGCAAGAACCATTTTTTTTGGAATGTAAGAACCGAATACATTCTCGCAATGCTAACTCTTAATTCCCTCTAGGAGTGCGTGGGTCCTTAGAACCCTTCTCTCCAAGGGATAATGCAATACAGGTCCACTCAGTGCTGCCTCTAACGCCAAGATCTCAACTTTTTAGTTGTCAACTTTTTCACATACGATAAGTTTTCGTTTTCTCATTTACATCCACCCCATTCCAAGAAAAGTCAAACGCTGGAAAAGAGACTGGAGTGCATTCTGAGCTGTGTAGTATCTTTATCTGCGGATCCGATCGGGTTCATGCTGGCGTTGTCACCTCTCAGGACGATAAACGATACGCATAGGACGAAGTCCACATCCAAGGAGGAATTATGAAATACAAATAATGGTCTTGAATGTTACCAGATTGCGACGGAATGGCATTATTCGGTAGCAAGCGGTCATATCCAGCCGATGATACTCTCATCGAATTTTCTGTGAAAGTTAGGACGGGGAAACCGTGATGAGATGGATATTATGTTCCCATAATTCGAAGGTAATAGCTTGAAATAGCCATGTGAGAAAAGTGGAGAAATTAATAGTATTATCAAAAATATTCCGTGCCATGCGCAATTTAGAAGCAACTTTCTTCTTGTGTCGACGTCGATTACCAGTCCCTGACTGCACAGCTCGTTTAGAAATTTTTTGTTTCATAGATATTGCTTTCTTCCTTTTTCTCAAATCATTTTTGCGGTGTTTCACTCGCTTTAACCCAAACCTTGATTCCGTCCTCCTTTTTCTTCGCGACTTTTTTGATGGCGTTTTCGACGATAACGAAAGAGGCGACGTGAGCATTTGACTTTTACCTCCACCGTACACGTACTGTCGGGAAGGAGACGCCGTAAATGTTCCAGACAGGAGCCGTCGAAATTCATCGGCCGTAAGGGGAACGAAAGGAATGTTATTCATCCCCGAGTGAGTAGCGCGTGCTTAGGGGTCGGGTGTTGACACTACTATTAGCACTCCGTCATTTATTTCTGGGAAAATGGAGAAAATTACGGGGATAAAGTCATGGACATTAGAAGGCAACTAAACGCAGCCCCATACGAGAAAAGAAATTAGGTGGGAAAAGTATCCCCCCTCATCTTGGTGAACGATCCGAATGTGTATGCCCTCAATGACTTTCACGATAGGTCTGTAATATATTGGATTGAAACGGATCTTTTTCCCGAATTGAAAGGGAGAAATGAGACGTAGTGAAAGATTGATTTTTCCATTGATGTAGATGGGGACGGAAATGTTGCTTGTGAATTTAAAGCCGGAATTGTGTTGAAAATCCGTTGCATTTTCTTCTAGGTGTTCCTCTTGATACATACTCCTACCC
The DNA here is from genome assembly GCA_905338385.1 of Darwinula stevensoni. NCBI lineage: Eukaryota > Metazoa > Arthropoda > Ostracoda > Podocopida > Darwinulidae > Darwinula > Darwinula stevensoni. The sequence goes on from CAJPEV010005020.1 coordinate 7,797, forward strand.
ATATCCCAGTCTCAAATCCCAGAACTCGAGCAATATCACTTCCAAAAGTTATTGTTTCATCATTTTGATGCACGTACGTCCTAATGTGTGTCAATTGACTCGATTCATATTCCGTAGATACTCGAATTTGCTTATTGCATTTTCTTTGTAAGTGTACTGATTTTTCAGACCCTCTTTAATCTGTCCAATAATTACATTCACGTCCGAGTCATAACGACAGTCGATGGAAAAATCAGTGTGCTGTTCCCACGATCTCAAAAATATTCTCAGCTTGTTCTCAGTGGAGTNGGGAGGAGAGGACTAGGTACTTAGCACTCCTTTGGAGTTCCGTGATTCCGATCTCTGCAGGCAGCGACGCGTGAAGGACGATTGGGGGAGAGAGCTTGCACTTCGTTTCTCCGGGATTGTCTTGCTCGGATAGCAGGTAGAGGTACGTCTCTGTACTTTGTAGATCCTTTCCTCTCACAGTGAAAAATGAAACGCAATTGTTATGGGACAACAGTCTTGCCATAAATAATGTTATAAGGTTTTTTGTAATAAATCTTTTCATATAAAACATACGCTGTATTTGCTAACAGCATTTATTTCCCTACATAATTACTAACATATTACAGAAACGTTATTCAAAATATCCACCCATGGCCATCACACATGACTTAAAATGAACAGACCACTCATCCATCCAGTACGCACCACTTATATTGGATATTTGCTGCTGATTTTGCAAGGGCTCGGTTGAGACTTTCAATATTTGAATGTCTTCTGTGGTTGGCCATCAGCTCCAACTCTGCCCACAGTTTGTTGTCCAAGTGGGTTCCCAGATCACCAATCGGAGGCCTTGATGAACTCGGGGACATTGCTGGCTATCCACTCCTGCGTTGTCCTAACCTTGTTAGCAGGTTCGGAGTCTTGCTGAAAGATACATTTGCCCCCATTGTACCTTGTTTATCTGAGAGGCTTTTCTGACTTCTCTAAGACTTCTTCCTGGTACACTTTGGTTGATGTCTTCACTTCTTGCTTGCAAAAATGCAGCTTGGTGACGCCCTCATAACTCACCGCCCACTAAACCATGACAGAAGCAGTATGGTGACCTCTCCACCTCATGGATGACTTCTGCAGATTTCCAAGAGTTGTGGGCATGCACTTGGCCATTTGGCCAGTTGAAGTTTTATTCGTGGAGATTTTCTCATCAGTAAATAGGATTTTTTTATGTCTCTTTTGCGCGTATCTCTTCAACTATTTCTATCGTCACCTCCTGATTTCTTTCAGAGATGGAGTCAGCATGTGTCCTGGTGCTTCTTTGGTAAGAACCCATCCTTTGGTCTGACTTAACCAATACAAGCTTCTAGTCGAGATGGCCATTTCCATCACTTTCTGCTTGCGTAGAGGATTTCGCTGAATTCTGTTGCTAGCTTATTTGATCAGTCATGGTGTTCTGGCAGTGGGTGGACGTCCAGGTCTAGGGCGGTCTCGTACTCCCTGAGTATTATTGTTACGTTTGATAGCTCGGTAAACAAACTGCCGACTTCCATGTCTCTGCAAAGTCTTGAAATGATAGCAGGTTTCTGACTCACTTTGTGCAGAGTAATCATTGCTATGCGATTCTATTTGTTACCCCACCCCATGTTTACTGCACGCAACACAACTGCCAAAATGTCACTAAACAATACGGCAGATAATACTCTGCACGATTACTAAGTTGCAAGTTTCTAGCTTCTTTCGCTAGAATGCAAGGAACATGTAAATCTTGTAACAGTATTTATGGCAAAACTATGTACATGCTGCAAAGATATTTAAAGACAACATTCAGATCTACGATACAGCGGGCATTTCAGACTTAGAGAAGATAAAAGCGCTCCACTGTTCTAATTTTGCCACTTCGTCCTTGTCATCATTCTCATCTCGCTGAAACTCGTCTCCCAATCCATTTCCTGTGGTTCAATTCTCGGGAGAAGGTTGGGTGCAATGCGTAGCATTTCCTGAATGACCCTCGCACGGCTCAGAGAGCATTCGTTGCTATAGTTTAGAGCACTGATATAGATGATGGCTGACTTGACCGTTTCTGATGGAATACCGTTTTTCGCTGAATTTTCCGCAGCCCATCCCAAGCTTAATTCAAAATGAAGCTTGGGATGAGAGAATGAAAATGTCAATTTTTTGCTCCCGTTTATGGCACTGGTTCAAATAATTTCACAGTTGATGGATTTTAATGGATTCACTTTTTCGCAGAACTTCCTGCATCCCATGTCGTTCCGGCGAAGCTTGTGATGATAGGATGAAAATGTCGATTTTCTGCTCCCATTCATAGCACGTAAGTAGCCGATGGGAGAATTGACGGCTTCTGATAAAAAAAATGTTTCTCGCGGAATTTTCCGCACCCCATGTTGTTACTGCAATGCTTGGAATTAGAGGTGAGTGGTGGTAACATTACCCTTACGTTTCCGGTTTACCTATAATTACCGCTATGTTGATTACCAGTAATATTACTGGTACTTACCAGTTAATCACTTTTCCACCTTTTTTCCGCTAGAATAATGCATATCATCCGGCTGTATTAGTTTTATGCCGGAGAGAGTTATCCAAGGCCAGAGTCAATGGCGATAAAAATCACAAAGATTTGAAGGCCTTTGAAGCATTTCTGCATGCTGAGAAATTACTTAGAAATTAGTATTGGGATATTCCATCCCCTGGCTAGTCCCATTCAAAAATTCCGGCTATATTCAACTTTGTGTATTGACTGGATTGAGGTAGAACTAGCTGGTAACATTTAGTTGGTATTCCTCACTAGCTGAGAAGCTGGACCTCGCTGGTATGGGTGGAGAAACTTTCTTGTGTTACTCAAGGAAAATTTAAAAAGTGACTTGTTCGTGAAAATCTGAAGAGGTAAGCAATCGTTTTGACGCTGAATTGCAAAAAGCAATATTTTAAATCTGATTTAGGAGCTTTGAAGACCTAGATCTGAAGCCCAAAAGTGCGATAGCGTACAATGTGAAGTATTGATCAACTGTAATGATGGTCAAACTTTACCATCATTATTTTAAACGATTGTTTAGATGAAAACCATGGAAAGAAGTTTTTGACGGAAAAGTGCTCCATCTAACGAGTGCATTAAAAATGCACTCGTTAGATGGAGCACTTTTCCGTCCCGTTCAACATATACACGATATGTATTTTCTACTCTCGACATCGCTGTATTTCTATATTCTTTCCATCGACATTTCCTCTGTTCTTTTTCTTCTACATTCCGAAGCGCACCGAATGGGAATACCTACCGTGCAATATCTTTTGTCGCGGATAGAACACATTGGAAAAAAAAAATTACTTCTCAATCCAACCCCATAAAAAGAAAATGCATAAATGTCTCAGAAAGTAATGAGTGTCCCGCCTGTTCCGACTAGGACTGTATTTTCACGAAATAGCCCTGACCCCAGTCAGACTGGAGTCAGAACGATTTTGGTTGGCGTGCTCGTCTCTGGTGAGCTCCTCTTGGCAGCTTCGTATGTTGCACGCATACACGCGCTAATCAATGCTGAACCAAATTAAACGAGTCCTTCCCCTTCCCCTATTCCTTTCTTTCTTTTCTTCATTTGGAAGTGTGTCTGATTAGTGACGGAAATATTAATGAGGACTAGAAGGTCGAGAAGGGCAGGAACCGGTCAGGATACACTACCTATACTTTTTATACATCTTCCAGAGTTTCCTTATTTTGTCGCGTAGAATGTCAAAAACAAAGAGATCCACTAGCTGTCTCGGTATGCACATCCGTTGTTCTCTGCCGAAGCTTGTCTTTCTCAATACTTCACACAAGTGGGAGGTTGCCTTAGCTATGTATGGCTTCTAAAAGAGGATATAAGAATTTCGAAACAAATTTTTGACAGACATGAACACAGATTAGCTCAGAGATGATCCTACCACCATTTTAGTCATTGAATTTCCCCAGACGTGATGCGTTTTCTTGAGAATGGAATGAATACTCGAGAGAGAGAGAAGTCAAAACGCCTTTTTATTGCCTGCACTTCTATTCATAGGAATCGGAATCTGAAATCAATCGGTATCTTGATAGCACAACTTCAAGGAGTCTCCAAAGTGAGCTGGAAGATTGCAATATAGAAATGTATAAATGTGCCTCTTCGACAAATCCAGTATACTCATTCCGCAAAAGAGCGGTTTATCAAATGTAACTCGGGTCGGAATCTGATGGACAGAAATGTTGTTTTTACCAATAATTGTCCTTTCTTTCCTGTCAGACTTTGCGACTACTGTTCTCTTCCTCGAACGGACTCGTTCTAAACACTTTCCGTAGCGTTTGAAAACAATTTATGTAGGTCTTTCTTGAACTTGGAAGTGAACTCTTTCTTGAACTCTTCTCTGGAAGTTGCCTTCGATGTAGTCAATCGAGATACAATTAAAGTGCGAGCTCATGAACGACGTAGTGTTCGTGTGGATCGAGATGCGCCACCAGCTTTTGATTTGAACACGGGAAATGTAATCTGAGAGGATTATCTGCACGATGCACCTGCTTCCGATTATACGCGCTCAGCCTTTTTTTGATTGTCATGACTTCAGGATCAGGAGGTAATCATTGCAAGCGATCGTGTACCTCTTTGGGAAAGACCATATCTACATCTAGAATGTATCCCGTTTCATCATCACACTTCAATTCGCTGATCCATTCCTCTGAAAGTACTTGCTCAATCAAAAAGCGGAAACTGGAGGTTTCCGCTTTTTGAACCGCTTCCGCTTTGATGGGAGTTTAAAGTTCCACATGACAAAGGCATGTATTTTAACTATTGCAGTCAAAATATAAAATAAAAAGCTCTCTTTATTGCATCGTTTGTATGTATTATATGCCTTGCCGAGTTTTTCCGGAGCGATACACATGCCTCCGTGAATTCCAGCTTCCTATATCAATTGTTGATCAATATCGGTGACGAGATCTAACTTGACACGACTGCCTTTTAGTGCTGTTACCATGCTCAATGAAGATAATGCAACGAACATTCTTGCTTTGAGACCGAAGTAATGTATCGTTTGCCGACGAAATCGCTCAAAGACGGTCGCAAGGAGGAACACGTCGACGCGACAATACAACCGAGCGTAATCGCCGATAGTTTCGCAAAAGAAGGTATCCTATACACATATCGCATGCTGATGTTGTGTCTCGGAAATGGTTGCCCCTGTCAGCGAGGAAAAAAAGATTCTCCTGGAGGTATGACTGTCTCTGGCAATACTTTCATGTCTGTGACGTATTTATAGGGAAATTACTCATTTCTCTGCAGTAATGTCTTTTGTTCTGAGTTGTGTGAGGGAAGTATACCTTTAAGATCGTCAGGACCATATCGGAGCCATAGAATTCACCAGACATTCTAACGAGCAGATGAGAAATTGAAACGAATCGCGAAACGTGACTCCAATTTCACGAGAAATGTTTTTTCCGATCGAGGTATTACCTGAATATCTTTCACTTATCCATGCTTCCCCTTTCAATATCCCTTTCATGCTATCCCTTTCAATATGATCATACTTTCCACCGTTGTGAAAATGACTCGAAAGATTCTTTTGGCATTTGTGAATCCTAGACTGCAGGTGGGATGCGTGGCTCCTCTGATTTCACCTGTCACGTGACAGTGATCGATGTGCTTTTCTTCTCCGGGCAGAAAAAGATTACCGCAAATTGCATCTTCCGGTTGTAAAAGAATTGCCTCTCTTTCCTTCTCGGTAACGACAAGAGGTTTTTCACGTTCCGTAACGTATTCCTTTACAGCATCCCTCATTTAAAAAATTTTTGTGTGAAAGTGAGAGACACAATCCTCTCCGATGTGGAACATTTCGTTCCAAACATGTACCGATAAATCTATCACCACCAAATGATAGCAAAAGGGTAGATGTTTTTACACTCGCCCTGTACTTTCCGCCTCATTGCATCTCGAGGGAATGTCGATATCGGCATACGCGACCATGGGCTATCGGAGGCATTTTTTAAAGGTATTAAACTCCAATGTGGAATTTTCTGGTTTCGGCATGAGAATTGTCGCGGCCGCGTAGGTCAAACATAGACCTGCCATATGCTTGTCGTGGGAGTTCTTAGAAGAAAGTCCTGCTAGACATCCATCGCAGTAGTGCTCAAGCGATTTCTTACGCATGGGATTACGAATCCTCGTATCAGAACATAGTGACCCCTTGAAGTGTCATTCACTTTAGCCCTCATATCATGAGGTCTTCTTTCTTAATTATTCTGCCTATTGGCAGGTCCTAGGCATCCATTTTCTCCATTCCAATCTGTTCTCCGTCTTTCTCTTCATTTTCCCAAACGAACCTTCCTTCAGTCCCTCCAGCATGCCAATTCTTTCCTTCCTCTAGGTATTCTCCCTTCCATTCTTCTATCACTTCCTTCAACAACTCTTCTCCGCGTAGAATGTGTCCAATCCTGTTCTTCTTTCTTCTCGCAATCATTTTCACTAGTCCTCTTTTTTCCCCAACAACTTCCATTACTTCTTCATTTGTTCTTCGATGTATCCATCTCATTCTCTCCATCCTTCTCCACACCCACATTTCGAATTCATTCATTCTGACGTCCTTACCATTCATACCATTTTCATCTCTTTTATTACAACTATAATATTTGCACAAACATTGTATACCCATTATTAGCAAATTTTGGACCAGGAGCTCAGGCAGAAGGCTCAAAATTGCTCAGGAACTGAGGGCTCAAAGGGTTAATGTCACTGAAAAGGAGTGGAATAAGCTTCAAAAGAAGAAGTCAAGACTTCTCCTCCGGCGCCAAAGGCGAAAGCCAAAAGAAGAAATTGCTGAAGCATGGTTGAGGAACTTCCTGGATCATGCTGGACAACACTCACCATGCCCAACAAATAAGATATTCGTGCAGGGATGCACCGCACGAATGATTCATCGTGAAATGGTTCAACAATTGACATCGACGGGCTGGGATCCAAAGAAAATTCTTCAGTACACATCTTTCACGCTGCTTTTGAAGAAGCTTCGCAGTTCTCTCGGGAAGTTTAGAATTACCTGTTCAGCATGACTATTTTAACCTAGAGATTATGGAATACCCAAGTTGTTATATGCTGGAACATTGTTTCACTTAACTCACAGCCAAACGCCTTTCTCGGCTGCAATACATGCAGCGAGTTGAAGAAAAGCAGAAACTGCCAAAGACGCGAAAGACAAGACATTGGCGGTGGATCTCTTCACCGAACACCTCAGGATAGCCAAGTAAGTGGATGCTCGGGTCAGAGTTATCTTGTTCTATCGTTATTCATTCGATTTCACGTTTTCATAGGATTGTCATCAGCACCTTGGATTTGGACTCCATGCATGAATATTTATGGAGATTATATTTTGAAATGGAAAGCGAGTAATGAATAGCAGCTGGAGGCATTACAGTACCTGAATCGAATTTACCATGAGAGGTTGCGGCACAGCAATCTCGATAGATTCTGGATATAGGACCGGAAATTCTCTTTTTAGGATTCAACGGGCCAACTACCAAAAGCACAAGCTCCTTGCTATGGAAGGTGGATGACTTTGGTAGTTGATGGGATGAACCAAAGTAAAACCAACGTTCCCTGATTCCGAGCGAAGGACAAGAAGACTGCAGCTCTGCCAAAGCTCATCACTCATATCACAGGTAAGGAAGACTCCAATGTATTTTGACTAACTTATGAGGGACCAATATACCTCCGGGGTAGGTATGAATTAATTGGCTTTTGAATTGGTCTGCCATTCTAAGTCCTCACATATTTCTCGACATTCATCAAGTTATGATATTCTGCTACCTGAGATGCCCAGAACACACCCCATGAATCCGAAAATACGCTAAACTCTCTCGAGAATTGAAGCTATTTTAGCATTGAAACTGTTGGAAGGAGTAAAATGCAAGTATGGGATGCACTCAAAACTAATTCAAACAACTTTATTTCTTGATAATGAGGTTTTTATATTATTTATCACAATAGAGTTTCATGATCACTGCATGGTGTGATTTATGTTCATTTCTTTTCATAGGGATCATGGCATACACATCCCAAGGCATTCGAGAGTTTGCATATGTGGACATGTCCCAGTTTCCTCATGACTCCAACCTCTGCGTGGAGACAATCCTCAGATCACTCATGCATCTGAAGCAAGAACTTGGAAGAAAGCTTTTCGTGCAAATGGATAACTGCGCGAGAGAAAATAAAAATAAGTACACGTGTGCTCTCGCACATCTTCTCATACACACTGACATATTTGAAGAGGTGAGCTTTCTTTTAATTTCCATTTTTTTGTTCTTTAAGAAATTTGTTTAGAAAAAAACGCTGGTCAACAAATTGAAGGTTGCACACGTTCCTCCAACACAGCAGAAAATCTGGAAGTTTCATTCCAATTAATAAAAAAAAGGTTTAGGCAAGAGAGTTACAAGGAGAGCAAAACTTATACACATTCAAACTTACCGAAAACAGGTGGTCCTTAACTTCCACCCAGTTGGTCATACTCATGAGGACATCGATCAGCTCTTCAGCTCCATAAACAAGTACCTGCGGGACACTGAAACGCTCACATTCGCCGGCAAGTTTCTTTTCACAGTAGTATTTCTCAATAAAAAATATTCCGTGCCTTGCGCAATTTAGCAGCAACTTTCTTCTTGTGTCGACGTCGATTACCAGCTCCTGACTGCACAGTTCGTTAGAAAGTTTCTATTTTGCTTTCTTCCTTTTTCTCAAATCAGTTTTGCGGTGTTTCACTCGCTTTAACCCAAACCTTGATTCCGTCCTCCTTTTTCTTCGCGACTTTTTTGATGGCGAAAGAGGCAACGCGTGCGACCTCGAAGGAGACAGAGATGGCGTGAGCATTTGACTTCTACCACCACCGTACTATCGGGAAGGAGACGCCGTAAATGTTCCAGACAGGAGCCGTCGAAATTCATCGGCGTGGAGGGAACGAAAGGAATGTTCATTCCCGAGTGAGTAGCGCGTGCTTAGCGGTCGGGTGTTGACCACGCATAGGAAAGCAAGGGAAAGTCAATCCTATTAGCACTCCGTCATTTATTTCTGGGAAAATGGAGAAAATTACGGGGATAAAGTCATGGACATTAGAAGGCAGCTAAACGCAGCGCGATACGAGAAAAGAAATTAGGTGGGAAAAGTATCCCCCCTCATCTTGGTGAACGATCCGAATGTGTATGCCCTCAATGACTTTCACGGCAATAGGTCTGTAATATATTGGATTGAAACGGATCTTTTTCCCGAATTCAGAGGGAGAAATGAGACGTAGTGAAGGATTGATTTTTTCTATTGATTTAGATGGGGACAGAAATGTTGCTTGTGAATTTAAAGCCGGAATTGTCTTGAAAATCCGTTGCATTTTCTTCTAGGTGTTCCTCTTGACACATATTCCTACCCATATCCCAGTCTCAAATCCCAGAACTCGAGCAATATCGCTTCCAGAAGTTATTGTATCATCCGTTTGATGCACGTACGTCCTAATGTGTGTCAATTGACTCGATTCATATTCCGTAGATACTCGAATTTGCTTATTGCATTTTCTTTGTAAGTGTACTGATTTTTCAGACCCTCTTTAATCTGTCCAATAATTACATTCACGTCCGAGTCATAACGACAGTCGATGGAAAAATCAGTGTGCTGTTCCCACGATCTCAAAAATATTCTCAGCTTGTTCTCAGTGGAGTGGGAGGAGAGGACTAGGTACTTAGCACTCCTTTGGAGTTCCGTGATTCCGATCTCTGCAGGCAGCGACGCGTGAAGGACGATTGGGGGAGAGAGCTTGCACTTCGTTTCTCCGGGATTGTCTTGCTC
>CAJPEV010005021.1:0-17611 GCA_905338385.1 Darwinula stevensoni
CGCCCCAGCTCCATTTCCCGGAAGAGCAAGTCCCCCCCCCCCCCCCCCTCGCCCCCTTAAATCATATTATAATAATAAAAAAGGGACTTGTGCCAAGGTAATGCATGGGAATGGAGTAAATATATTTCGGCGGTTGAGAGGCTTTCAAGGACTCAATCCTGTTGTTGACCTTAGAAGTAAAAAAAAAAAATATGAAAAGTAATGGAAATATAAAAGACCCTTTTCAAGGAAAAACAGACAGAAATGAAGTCCTCCCCCTCCTCGGGTCGTCAATTCTGAATCTCTCTGTTTTTTTTTTTCCGACCGTTTCCCCGACTGGGAATAGATTTTATCAGACACAATTTCCCGATTATTTATTTCGATATCTTATTAAAGATCCGCCAGGTTCCCCAGATATCCTCGGAATTATTTCCTTCTAAGATGGATAACTATTGTATAAGGCGTTTGAAAAAAAAAAAAATCGAAACAACCACGTGCTGTCAGAGGAAACTGGGAGGGCGAACGACCTCCGTGGCCATCAGCCGATGACCTTCGAGCCGGCAAGATTATGCTAATGCTTTATTTTCGCGAGAGAGTGCGGTCCATGTAATTCCGGGATTTAAGAAGGAAGACGGCTCTGACGTCACCGATCGCGAGGGGAATTCCTCTCTCGATCACCTCGGAGCGTAAAAAAAGCGTAAAAAAAACCCTCGGACTCTTGGCATCGGGGCCTCCCGAGCGATTCGGCACGAAATTAAGCGGAAAGCAATCGCTCTCGTTCCGGAAGAGAATCATCTGGGCGAACTCTTAGTTTTCCGCTTCCTGCAGAAACGCCACTTCCTCGATTGCGTCCGGTTGCATTCGAGATAACCTGACGAAGTTCAGAAGTGGCTCACTCAAAAAAATTAATCGGATTTGCTACGAGGGGGGAAACTACGTGTTGAAATGTTTCGCGAACGACTCACAGACATCATTAAATTTTGAGTGAAAAAAAGGGACGAAAGAGGAAATGCGCAGTTTCCTTCCACTCGAAGTTTCGAGAAACACCCGATGATGCGCATGCGCGGGAGTAGCAGTGAAAAAGAGGCGCGACTCACGAAGTGAGGACGGAGGAGACCGGCATCCAGTTCCTCTCTCGACCCCGAGAATGGCGGCGGAGCAGGAATCGAACGAGAGCCTTCACCTGGTGGACGAGGCGACCTCAGTCGACCAGAGCGGGGTCACTCTTAACTTCCCCGGGATGTTTCAGACCTTCGACTTCGGCATGGCGGTGGTCCTCGCTCTCTTCATCGTCCTGACCGTCGTCGGAAACGTGCTCGTGCTGGTCGTGATCAAGGTCACGCCGTCCATGAGGAGCCCCATGCATCTCCTCACGGGGAACTTGGCAGTGAGTTACACCGTGACGGGACTCCTGGTTCTTCCGTTCTCGGCACTCGTTCAGTTCGGTGGAGAGTGGAAGTTCGGCCATGCATTCTGCCATATTTGGGCCTTCCTGGATAAACTATGTTGCGGAGCGACGGTATTATCCCTGTGCGTGATTGCAGTGGACCGATACATCGGAGTGAGTCGACCACTATCGCACGACCGGATCATGAGCCGTTTCCGGACGCAATCGGCCATCGCCCTCACTTGGATCATCAGCTTGGCGATGAGCCTGGGAGTACTCGTTGACTTGGAGGGAAAACCGACNGAGCCGTTTCCGGACGCAATCGGCCATCGCCCTCACTTGGATCATCAGCTTGGCGATGAGCCTGGGAGTACTCGTTGACTTGGAGGGAAAACCGACCAAGATGAAATTTTGCTCCGTGACGGTCGACGCCAGGTACATCATCTTCAGAGCCATCGTAAATATCCTCATTCCTTCCTTCGTCCTCCTCGTCTTGTATTGGAAAGTGTATCGAAAAGCCGTTGCGGCTTTGAGGCGAATGCAAGACGAATCGGATACCGAGTCCCTGAGGATCCATCGTTGGGAAACCAGCACGACTTCGATGAAGCGGTCCCCGTCCGTCGATCAGGTCCGTGACCGGAGCTTCGACTCCAGTTTCAGCCACGTGGATCGTACCTTTATCGTCGACGAAGCCAATAGAAATTTCCGTCGGGAACGTTGAATATGAGGTCCTGCGATCACCTGCCCAACCGGCATCGACACTCCACCGTGTCGTTCGACGACACTCAGAGGTGAGACCGGAACATTCGACTTAAAAGGCGTTCGTGGAATGTCGAGACGAACTGCGCATACCCGACGTGTTAATTCGAACTGGTTAGACGAACCTAAATTCCTGCCGTCCAATTGATCGGTGTTGTCGAGAACCTGTGCTTAACGATATACGTGGATATTCACGCGTGATTCGTGCGTTTTTGCGGAGCAGTTCCCTCAAGGAATCGGGATCGTCCGAATCTCCACGGTGAGAAAAATCGCGATGGGAGGAACGCCGCTTTATTGAAGGGAAAATGGAATCGAGCGGGGGGACCGAGCTTTTCAGGTTCTGTGTCGGATCGAGGCGGTAAAATTCCACCATCTTCGGTCTTCCGGATGAAGGTTGTGTTTTAGTCGCATTCCCTCGCGCAGCAGTTCCAGAAGAAACATTTATTCATTGCGATCGGGATGTGTGAGGACGCGAGTTGAAGATTTCCTTGACTCTTGCGCCGGCCAGTTTAAAAATATACTGTTTTTCATTCCTCGTGCCACATCCACTTCACGGCTGACACGCCGAATCTATTAAGCTTGTCAACAACCACGAAATGACGCGTGAAAAGTTGAGGCTCATCGTGGTTTTCGCCTCCTCGCTCGCAAGGGGCAACAGATTTTTTCTCTGTTGATCTGTGCGATTTTATGGTTTTTTCTTATTACTTGGTACTTTTGTACTCAATCAAGGATTATTGCAATGCCTTGACGTTAAACAGGGTGATGAAATCTATATTTTGCGCTCATGGAAAGAACGGGGGCAACAGAGCAGCTTAATCGGTTTGGACAGGATGCGATGTCCTCTTCGATCAACTCTATCGCTTCGGGGACATTGGAGAAGATGAGAGTGACGAGACAGGGAATCTAGATTGCGTGCATTGCCTCCTTCCGGCTGTCAAGAGAGAGGACGAGTCAGTCGGATGCTTTCCCAGGGCATTCATCAACGTACAAAAAATGAGGAGTCTGGGCTGGTCGCCGCCGTCACCGCATGTCAGGAGACAAACGCGAACTGCGGTGCAGCGAAAGGGAACCAGGCTTTTCTCGGAATTTCTATCTCTCTCGGGTGCTGTAGCCGAGATACTTTCCGGGTTGTGGGATGATTTTCATTCCATTCCACAGCCGGGCTCAATAACTGAAGTAACGCTAAATGATGGGGAATCTCGTGCGCAGAAGTCCTCGCTAATTCATTTTGCCTCGCCTATTCCCCAAAAGTCTCTTTCGACGCCACGTTATAGGGACTTTGAGCACTCGAATCTCTCTCGTACTTTCAGTAGAAGTACGTCTAGTACAAAGGGAACAGTTTCCCTGCATTGGATTTCAAGGAAACAGATACATTTTTTAAAACTATTTTTTCTTCAGCGTTTCGACGACGAGCAACACCATGCAGCGTCCTCGACGCGTCTCGTTCCTCCCTCGAAAGATGAACTTCGACGAGGTGCTGACGAGGCCGTGGATCTCCATCCAGAGCGTCTTCTCGGTCAGGTCCAAGGACCACCAGGACAGGAAGGTGCGGATGCAGGCGAAGGCAACCAAGACGACGGCCGTCATGGTGGTCGTCTTCATCGTCTGCTGGTTCCCGCGCTTCGTCGTCCAGTTGCTCGGTGAGACCATCGTTGTTCTCTTGTTCTCTTCCGTCGCGATGCTAGGGGAGGCAACGAAAAGCTCCTGAATCGATGCTTCTCGTCGTTTCATTTGACCGTCATACATCATATTGAAACGACTGTTGGGACCTGTAAAGGGATTCTATGAGATCAAATTGCATGCTTTAATTCAAAGAGCCCGAAAGTTGTGGTTGTGGCGGTCACCCCAACGCTTGAGGCCTACAAGACTGTCATTTTATAGGTCCTATAGGGTTCCGTATAGGCACTATAGGGAACCCTATAGGCCCAATAGGGAACCCTGCAGGTCCTATAGAGAATCCTATAGGTCCTATAGCGAACCCTACATGTCCAATAGGGAACCCTATAGGTTTTATAGGGAAACCAAAGGATCCTATACAGAACCCTTTGTGTCCTATAGGGAACCTATAGGCCTTATGGGGAACCCTATTGGGCCTATAGGGAACCCTATAGGTTCTATGGGAAACTCCATAGGTTCTATAGGGGGATCGATATGTTCTATAGGGAACTCTATAGGTTCCAAACTGAACTCTATGGGGCATATAGGATCCTATAGGATTCCTTTAGGTTCCTATAGGATTCCTATAGGAATCCTATATATTCCTTTAGGAATATATAGGAATCCTATAAGACGTTTTCGTAAGGGTATGAATGCCACATGGCCATGGGAGGTGGTCGCCACACTCCCGCGCCCCCCCTGGCCCTTGGCTGGCCAAGTGAGAACACTGGACACGGCAAAGCAACCCTAATTTCTCGGTCTGCTCCTGCGCTTTCTTAATCGTCATTGCCACGGATGGGGAACCGACGCCAAGTGAAGGCGAAGGGCAACCCAAAGATCAAGGTGTTCCCTTAACTCGTGCCCTCGTAAGACGATGTGGTATGTGGACTTTTATTGGTGGCCTCACGCTACTTACATCGCTACCCGTCGCACACGTTTCCGAACGTTAATGGCCTCGTGTCGAGCTGCATTTACTTAATACTGTCTATGGGGGAGCGACTGAGCTGAAAAATAACTGGAGATAGCGCACCTGTAGGAATAGTATAGACATACGTGCAGCAATTGGAAGCCATATTTATTGGACTCATGGCGCCTAGTCACCATTCACTCCTATGGGATTTTCCCCCGGTTTTTTCAACCCAACTTTTTCCTAAATACTTACTCGCAGGAAAAAAGCCTCTACACATTAAACATAATAGGTTCTCAAAAAAACAAGTTAGCCTTATCGAGTCGTTTCAAGACTTCTTTTAATCATGAGTATGGGCCTAATACTTCAGGTTAGGCTAATGGCAGAAAAGAGCGATTGGGAATAGGTCAAGGCAAAATGCAGGCAATACACGTGCGAAGGGATTAACTGAGTTTAAAGCGGGCCTGTGGTGCCCATCGGTGGAGTAAAGGAACAGGTAATGCGGGATTATAGGAGCATTCCTACTGAATACTGAATGATGCCCTGTCAAGTCCTGCCAACACCTCTATCATGCACCTTGTGGTCGACCTTCGTCTTCTTCAGCCTATGTTTGCCTTTGAACGTTTACTTCGTAAAACGAACTTAAGTACTGAATACCTTTGACGTTCGTTTCACCGCTCGACGCGGCAGCCGTTCGGACATTATACGTCTTGTCCAGCCCCCTTCCCCTTGGGTTTATTCACGCCTACGAAACTGACTTTTAATGAGTGGTAGTCGTATCCAGCATCAATCGCGACCCTGTGCGTATCGTCCCTAGAGTCCATCTCCACCACTCTTCATGCAAGCCTATGGGTGAAACATACGGAGAGAAAAACGGGATGGTTACGACGCTGCCGACGTCGTCTTTCCTATCCAAGAGTATTCCTGTTCCATAAAGGTGGAATCCCGCCGTTTTCACCATCGGGAGTCACTCCCTTTGTGTGTGACGATCGATAAAGGGTCGGGATCCCAAATATATATGGGCGGAGATCTCATACCGGCGAGGAAGTCATCCTTCCTCCAGAGATGAAAGGGGACTCCAAGTGTAATACGCGGGGAAGTTTTGCACGTCTGAGCGAGAAAGTCCGTATCGGACTTTTTACCAAGTAGAGTGCGGGGGTGTGTGTAGAATGCCCCTCTCTCCCATTGTAATCTTAAGGTCATATAAAAGGTATCGGGTTCGGCGGTGTAGTGGTAACACATTTGACCAGCAATCAGAAGGCCATGAGTTCGATTCGCAACTGTAACATTTTCTTTTCGTCCTTGTTTGTCATCCGAACTCCTCCCTCCCGGGGCTATTACGTTCTTGAGAATAGATCCGACAGTCGCAAAAGCTGGAAAAAATGTGAGCCCGAGAGAGGGAGATGTACACCTAGAGGCAAGCAGAAGATTCTTTGGGGAGAACGCACATGCCACCGACAACCACTACAACCACGGACCACAATATAATTCATTACATCGATTTACCCTATTAGTGCTACGTGGCCGAACCATAGTCTTGATCGACCACATGTAGGTCCTGTGGAACAAAAACGGTTATAATTTTTGTCTGAACAACGACATAGATAAAAACAGACTTTATGCAAGTTAAATCAAGAAGTAAGACTTTTCTCGCATCAGGATGGCTTCGCACGTGAAACAGAAGACGAATATGGTGTCATTTTGGAAGACTTCAGAAAATGCGTACCTGCAATCCACCCTTTTCACTCCATCTTGAAAATTCGCTGAGTTGGCGCTGTCAACGAGCCCTTCGTCACACTTGATGGAATTCTCTTCAATATTTAGAAACCAGGCAAATGACATGCATAGACATACCCGGGCCATTGTAAAAAGGTGTATAAAAAGACCATTGTAAGGAACAGTAGACAACCATGGAACTGACTCAATGAGATGATGATCCCAGATTTCTGCTGGGAAAGGAATTGAAGCATAGGTCGGAATGTGTCTTCTGTCAATCTCGTGATGTTGTTGCCACTAAGGTCGACCAATGTATTTCTTGTGAGACCTGAAATAGGAAAATATTGTTGGAAATATGAAGAGCTTCTTTTGCCCTTCGAGTTTGGCTTTGTGTTCATACAAATATGATGAAAGCATTTTTTTCAACAAAACTTCTACAAGCATCTACAAACTCCAAATACTCTCACCTACACATTTTCTTGATATAAATACATCTGATGACGATTAATGAATCGCAAATATGGCTCTTGAATCAAGTGGAAAAACGTCACTTTTTTTTCAAAGTTAATGTGATATGCTACTTCCAAAAAGTTCACACCACTGATAGAATGTGGGAATAGCAGCATTGGAGAAAAAGTTATATTCCATAAAGAACCGCATATGGATTCATAAATTCAAGGTCATCTCCTTCAGTCCTACATTGACAAGGCATATTCTGTAATAACGAATTAATTAATTTGTCATTGACATTTTCAATTGTCATTAGCCATTATAATTAAAACTTCCAAAGAAGGTAAAACGGGCCCAGAAGTCTTGCCAGGCCTAAAGGTTGTTCATTCTTATATGTGGCCCTGGAAAATACACGTAAATAGGTTGTTTACCTAAGTCCCGTAAGTTTCCTAAGTAATTAACAACGCGACGCCTTGCGCTCCCTCATCCCAGAGTGAACACTATGCGACCGTCACAGAGACCCACCAGGTCCTCTACATCAAAAGCAAAACCCGGTGGACATTCCTCTCATCGGGCACACAACAGATTCCTCATTGGATGGATTCCATACGGTTCTTAGAATCATGTTTGCTAATATGCTTCAATTTCTTTGTTTAGCTTTCAGAGCGAAGTCAGAAGACACTATCAAGTCTAACCTGCAATGGCTCCAGGTTCCAGTCTTACAATGCCATTGAATCGAAGGGACACATTAGACAAGTCCTTGCTGTGAAATACCAAGGATCCATTGGACAAAGTTGGCCCCAGGTTACAATGAGACGCATCAAAGGACGTCAAATTCCTGAAGCCCTCGAGAAGTCCACGAGGAATTTCTGGAATCGGATTGTTACCTGCAATGGAACAGGAGAATATGACGCGTTTGTGCTTTCCAAGTTGATGAAGCATTTCAAAAGAATGGACGCGTTCATTATAAGCCCTTGCCGTCTTTGTAACGAGAACATCTAAGAATGAAGGGCCAATTTTCCAAACCTAGACGACTCTAGATCAATAATACCATTTCAAAGTATTAGTAAATACTTTTTCTGATGCCCTATGGCAATTCAATAAATAACGTACATTTTGTGTATTTCACGAGAAACTGGGTCATGCAGCTTGCCAGTGAATAACAGCGTTAAGAGAGACATTTGAGAGATCCAAACCTCTCTCGAATTCGGGGTACTCCTTGTTTGAAATACTTACTGATATCCAGTTTCCGCAATTTGGGCATGAACCATCCAGGCAGAAGTCTGCCTATGCGATTGTGCGAAAGACGCACAATCTCCAGACTGGAGCTTCTGAGGGCTGGCAATGACTTCAAGGGGCTGTCGGTGATTTCCAATATTGTGAGATTGGTCATTTGAGGTATGACTTGAAATGGGAATTCTTCCAAGGTGGAATTGCTGATGATTAGTATTTTAAGGCGATTCTTTGATGAAAGCAATGCCATGGGATCCACACTGACCAAGCTGGTTTCGGAAATGATAATGTCATCAAAGGTCATGTTCCCGAACACCCTCTCCGGGAGGTGCTGCACAGCCGAATTTCCTAGCATATAGAATTCACTTCGTCCACCATAGCTTCTGAAAGAAAATAGAAAACACAGACCCGTTGTGGAATATCAGGAAGAAGTATAGGTAACCACAACAGATTTTCACACCTTGCCTTTCATTTTTCTCAACGAAAAAAAGAATCGCTGTAATGCTTCTAAAAAGCGAAAATTAGTCCAGGTTGTTATATAGGTGCAATTTGACAGTGTTTATAAACTGGTGATACAAAATGAGACAATAGCGACTATGGTCAATAACTTGTAACAGAGCACTATCGGCTCAGATCTCCGCAGAACCCATCCATAAGAAAATGGAATCCAGGTAGTTACATTCGTGAATTGGCTTTTTCAGCAGTTTTCATCAAGTATTCGTGAGGAAAAACTGAATCTCGAGAATGTGTGGGTAAGGAGAGAAACCTGCCTTCAATACTATACAGTGAAATAAGGACGGATTTCGTCCCCTTATCATTATGCTTACCATGCATCAGCCTGATGCATTAATGGTACAAGGCGATACATGGAACTTGTGGATCCCCTTTAACCTCCACTCAGCAAACACTATAACAACTTCCTAAAAATGCCTGCAGAGTTTGAATCGTGGTAGTGCCATATAGGCAAGCTCTCACGGACGAATCTGTATCGTAGTGGGTTTGGGCAGCTATAAAAAAGGAGCACCTTCTACGGCGTCGCCTGTTCTAATATTCCTAGGGATTTTGTCGCGTTTTCGCTCCATCGCCTCATTTAACGAACTCGAACCTTTGTTCGATTTTCTGCACTTTTAACATGTTTCCTGCTAATTTTAATTTTACTTAAACGTTCTATTTTGAAACCTTACAGACCATTTCGTACGATTCGTATGACCATTTGGCTTACTATTGGATTACATTATTTGAAGAATTCTCTCTGTGAATATATATCTGATACCCTTGAAACTAGTGGATATGATGTTACACAAGTACGAGCTTGTGTATCAATTTTCAGTAAGATCGCTCAACTCATTCTCGGTCGTGCTTTTGCTTTGGAGACGAGTGGATGATCGTAAATGAACGCCATCGACATGTGCATGTGCATGTACATAGTGTGGTCAAAGCATACTCGATTTCTTTCTCTGATGACGTCCCAATCATCATATTTACATGTTTCGTGACTCATTTTTTCCTTGAACAGCTAAAAAAACTAGATTAAGAACTCGTTTCAGGAGTCATCCCTTGTTGCTTCGTTGCAACCTGCCTCCAATGGAAACTGCGTAATCTAGTTCTGAATTGCAAGCAAGTTAACATATTTTCGCTTCTTTAGTATTTCCTTTCCTCCGCCACGTATGAAACAGCTAATGCAAAACTACAGAATTTCCAAGAAAGCTACCCGAACATTTAATCAAATTTCAGGTGAGGTGCAATAAAATGCATAATCCGACATTCAAAATCGTCGCAAAATATATTCCCTAACTACAAGAAAAGGAGGAATACCGAAAGGGAATACAGCCATCACTCACTTCAGATGGGAAGCGATCCAGGTGACATTATTGAATGCCGTGTAGATTTCTTGAATATTCGCTCGAGAGCAATCCACCGTCATTCCCGTTGTGACTTCATCATATGAGCAGGTACAGGGTGAAATGGCATTGGGGCTAGGGCATATGCTAATGGAGATGAAAGAAACCTGCACTTCAGACTGGATTCTTTCGTTTCATTTTTATTAATGTGAATTTCCTTACTATTCCCTTAACGAATAACACTTTTCCCTTAACGTGCATAACAATCCCAAATCAATTCTAATATTTTTTGGCCGCAAAAAATTATAGAATTCCTTAATGAATCTCATAAGGTCCTATATGCGTCCGCTAAGATCCCTAAATTAACTTTGGTACAGAAAGCTTACACAAATCCTATATACTGTTTCGTAAGGGGTGAATGGTGACACTGAAACGGATCACCTACATTGGTTACTATATTTCCTAAAATCCATTATTATTATCATGAGTTTCATCAATTCCATATATATATTTCTCCGACTTTCGAAAACTTGACTGGGGTGATTCATTTCATGATCAATTATATTTGTATCGCAATTCAGAATAGCTATTAGTCATAATGGTTTTATTGGAATGGCATGGATTCACGAAACATGACGAAGTATGTGTATAAACAACGATACGTGGAAATGCCATAAACATGCGAGATTTAACAAATTCAAAATAAATAGTCTACATCTGGACTTTCCTCCCCACAAACAACGTGAACCTCACATATTTTTCCAACAAGCCATAAAATGTATTTGAACTTTTCAGCCACATCTCGTTCAGACTTTCAACTAGTCGGGGTGTTCAGACAGGGAATTTCAATTCTGAAATTCCCTGTCTGGTCCCCTGTCGCTGGAAGACGATTGCTGGAGAAAATAGTTCTCACTGAAAAAGGATCATGGTTAAGTGCGCTTGGGAACTGCCGCCAAGACCCACTCCATGACCAACGTCTTTTCTACCGCTGATCATATTTGGAATCTGTCTCCTTTGCTCTGCGTACGCGGGAACGTTCGGTCTTGGTACACAGTTCTTCAGAGAAATCGACATCAGTATGATTTCCGCTCTCTATTCACTTTTTCTTACGGTTATCGGCGCAAGGCCATTTTGTACTTGTTTCTCTGTCGACGTATTTGTGTAATAATAAGGGATTTGTTTTCCTTGGGGAAAAAACTCCGGAAAACCTATGTCCGTAAGGGCCCTGAGGGATAAAACAAAACGCACCCAAGCAGAAGAGCATGCATAGCATATTCGATGTATCGGTCGCAACGATATCCTATGCGGCAATATTCTATTATTGGAAAGCGTACTCATTCGCCATAACAACGTAGGGTCAGCGCTGAGCGAGGTCTGATTTTTCAACGTTCCTACATTGGTGCGTAAGAGGTGGATTCATTGTTGCCGCAATGTTGAAATGAAACGCAAATGAAATTGAAAATTTGATCATGTTTCACCTTTTGCCAGAGTTGAATTTTCAACTTTTGGGCATTACCTCCTCCCTTACCTGAGACTGAGCGCAAGCGTGAACGCGTTGAGGAGCTTGAAAGAGGTCGATTGAGTGCAACTATACCGCAGAAGGGTCCTTTCAAGTAACTTCAGTCACTGGATCAGAACACGAGTTTAGTACTCTAATGACACGACCTTTTCTGTCTAATGAGGGAGTTACATGTCTGGCATCACCTCCATATTTGGCGCCCATGCAGGAGAGCGAAGCACAAATTCGGAGGCCGGTTAACACGCTGTCACTCAAAGGTTTTTGGAAGTCACCACCTGGGTGGCGCTATACCGGCCAAACACACAATCCAAAGTCGGCACATATCCCAATATCCTCGTGGATGACACGACCAAACCTGCAGGTATTCGATGTGGCTACCCTCTGTCACAGCCATCACCCCCATCCATGTAATGAAGTGGTAGTCTACAGAACGCAATAGTCAGACGACAATGTCAGAATCTGGAACAGCATGGCGCCGTTATGCATTCCTTGAGCTCCGCCAAGTTCGCAGGATGGCCACTGTAAACCCCACAGCCATAATTTAGGCAACTAGACAACCAGAAGTTCGCAGGTGTAAGATCCTGTGACCTTGGCAGCTTGGCCTGTGGGAAAGACTGCTGATCACACAGTCCTGAATTACGTTGGAAAAGAGACTGGACGCGTCTCCCAAAGTGTGCACGGACCCATGTCTCTGACCTTTACAGCGCCCCCTGATGGTAATATCGAGAAACCTTTTGGAAAATTTTGGAAACTTAGCTATCATAAATCCCATTGGCTGTACATCATCTTTGCCGAATATTAAATTTCTAAGCCGCTGCGTAATGGAGATAGGGCCTTTTGAAATAAGGAATTAACTTCAATGGACAGAGCCCAAGTCACTGTGTCATGAAGTGAGGTAGGAAATTCGGCATGTCTCCTCGGACCCCCTGGCCAGAAGTCTCATTCTGCCTAGTTGCCTCCTTGAACGGGTCTATCTAAGAATTCAAATGCGTTCTCTCAAGTTGTAAGTGAGAACAGATAGGGTATTGTATGAAAATAAACAGGTAACAGTATTTTTTCGGGGAACCAAGGTGAGAATCGCTAAATTGACGGCTAGGCGCCATCTCGGGTCAATTTTTTGTCTGAACCTACTTTCTGTTGAGATGACCGATTTGAAACAACATTGAGATAATGACGAAGGCAAACGTTTAACTACAAAAAGGCATTTCATTGATTAATTTTTTTTGTATTCTTCGCTAAACTCTCAACTTCAACCATGTCTCAACATTTCAGCATTTGGCCATTCTTGCCCATTCGTTGTAGCGCCGATTAAGTATCGATAAAATATCAGGGCCACCCAGGCCTTCAATGGATCTTTGAAGTAGGTCTAGGCCAACATCCCATTCAGCTTGGCCTGGTCTCATAGGTTCTCAAGAGATATTTCTTTTAGAAAAAAGTCAGCAAAAATCTTAAAAGAAATGGATGCTGTTGCCGATAGCCGATTTGATAATAGACCAGTTGTTCAATAATGTGTTTCGCCTTTTTACAGAAGGAAATTTAGCACCTTCACCCATTTTCTCGCATTTCAGAAACTGAAAACACGGCGAAAATAAATTGACATTTTACGGTTGAAATCACGATAGTTTTCGGACTGACTTCATTATTTCCTAACCATGGTTCCACACAAGCGAAGTAATTATCTAATAATCGAGCAGATTTCATGGACGTTAAACACTCCCTCTGCATTTTTTGGAATGTCTGAATATCCTGGGATATGATCGCAATTAATATTCCGGCATCACCTCTCCTCCCACCCCTTCACATATGCATGGTGGCACACAAATATCTGGACTTTCAGATTTGTCTGAATTTTTATTTTACAAGATTGAGCAGGCAAATTTCTGGCATGCAAACTTCCCACTATTTCCGGCTTTTCTTTAAAACTATGCAAAATTTGAATAAAAGGTTGGGAAAAAAATTTATCTGGTAAGGCACTCTGAATTTTCATTACTCATGACTGAACTGGAACTAGGACCAATACTCTAACTTCGCAAATATTCAAAGACACCTCCTCAGTTTTCAGCTACTATTTCGGATCTGTCCCTCCTCTGATCAAGTGGGCTATTTACTGATCGCACGAGGGCTTGCGACCACTGCCACCTGATTAATCAATCTTTTGCAAAAGCAAATTGATACTGGAGATGCTCCAATTTTTTTCAGGGAGTTCTTCGACCATTTTCCTTGTCCCCAGAGTTTTCCTTTCCCTAGCTCTTCAATGCCTTCTCCGTCTTTCTTTGAAATAGGCATCTGGAAACAATTTTTGGCGGGAAAGGATTGAGAGAACTAACGTAATACATCACATCCGGGGAAAATTAATAAAATGTGATGAAACTGCATCAGCATGTCATTAACAATATCCGCGATTTTCTCGATTTTCAAACGCATAGCACCTCTTGAATATAACTTTATTCTAATTTCTCTAGTTTATTTGATGTGTTATTTGGAGTATATGATGACACATGAAACACGGATTCACGCCCAGCTGTCATAACACATAGACAACAGTACGCGATTTGCTTCCTGAGCAGTGACAATTCTCAGTGCCTTTCGGAAAACTTAAATTTATCCGTAGCCATCTGTCAAAACACAGCTAATTTATTTGAAAACCAAAAATAAATAGAAACCTGCAAACCGGAAATATGACTGATTAATTGTAAGAAATTCATTTTTCTGTTGGTCGTTAGCACCATTTTCTTGAAGGGTCCGATGGAAACTCTTCGTTGGAAGTCTCAAATAACCAACAATTTTCAACCGTTCAAGTTATTTTATCCCACTCTTAAAAACTGGTGTTCTTCCACAAGCAATGAATATTAAACCTCCTCACTAATTTTAAAGAAAACCCTAAGAGCTCTCTTCAACACCCTTACGAGAATAAAAACCGAGATTTTGCCGATTGAAAAACTCCTATCGTGGAATCAATTCATAACAAAACGTGCCACACTTCTATTATAAGAGCTCCATGGAAAAGGTCTGGAATTAGAAACTTTCTTTGGGAGGAGGTTGAGGAGTTTCATACCTGCAATTCACCCCCTGAAGTCTCTGCAAATATTTTGGGACGTTCAGACTTAAGGCAAGCCAGGAATCGCACTGGATAGGGTTCGCTGCAAAAGAGAGAGTCATTAGAAAAAAAATAGAGGAAGCCTGAAAAGAAGAAGAGATGAACAGAGTTGAAGCTAACATAACGAGAACTAACATGAAAGAAATATCCTCCCTTTTTCTCCCAGGTCCTCCAGCATGGGCAGGAAAGCGTCATCCTTCAATTCCGTCATCAAATTTTCTTCAAGATGAAGCTTTGTACCATTCCTCAGACCTGGAATGAGAATCAGGGATAGAAAATCAAATTTGCTGGTAATATATGCTGTGCGGAATTATGCATTTATTTGTATTTCCATGATAGAGGTGAATCGATCATCAACTTTTACCGTAACATCCACCGACCATACTGGCAAATTTTCTGTTCAATTTCGCAAAACGAACGCAAGGCAATGTGGTTGTAGGGCATTTCAGCTTCAAGGATCATTTCGCGATTTTCGATTCAGTTCTAAGAACGATTCCTTCAGCATTGCGTCCACGTCACCATCGCAATTTTTAATTTTATGAAGTTTGTTCATGTGTCGTAGGACGATAAAACGTCACAGAGACTGGGACGTGAGAAACTGCAGCGAAAGGGGGATCGCGCGACTTGACAGGCTTAAATTGGTGATTTCCATTTTCATTGTTATTGGTGGCTCTGATGATTCGCACTGAATTTCAATGAAATCTCTGGAAAGGTCCTTCGTCGGTTCATCTCATATCGTATGAGGACTAATGGAGCATCGTTGACTTGCAGGCAATTTGAATCACGTTTTTCTTGCAAAAAATCGCTCCATTATGATTTTTAGGAAGACCCAAGTTGATGGGAATGTTAACGTTTTCTTTAGACATGAACGCCAAGGAAGGAGCATGGGAAAACTGCATACGTTCGGTGAGTAAACGAGTGTCATTGACGATAGAATTGAGATTGAAGAAATATTCCATTATAAGTCAAGCTTGCATTATTGCATGGCTGATTGAATTATAGAAAATTCTTAACTTATGCGTTTTCCCGGTGCGCTGTTTCGTTACAACATTCCTTCCCTGATGCTGCTCTTAAAACATTACGCGTCAAGATGCACTCTTAAACATGAAAAATGGTAAGCATGCGGCTGCCGGTGGAAGTGTTATTCGCGCAATGAGACAGGTTGTAGGCTTTCAGATCATCCTGGATCACCGAAGGTTGATTCGAATTTTGGACACTCAAAGAGGAAAAACAATATACAGGGTGTTCGTATTGAAACGCAACATTGGAAACTCCACCTGTTTGGGGAGTTCATGGCGTGCCTTATAGCTCACCCGGGTTGCATATCTGGAAGTACGAAACTCATCACTGCCATTTTTCCATGTAGATATGAAACCAAGTGGGCCTTATAACGTTCGCCGAATTCCTTCTAATGGCGGCAAAATATTCATTATGTTTTGTTTAAATACGAACACTCTGTATAATTCTGCGGCGTTTCGATTCTTTTTGATAGATATGCAATGGTTTGCAAGAATGTTGTGAGGGGATGAAATGATCGCTAATTTATTTAGCGTATGAGAAGAAAATTAAACATAGACTTTTTGTAAAGATAAAGATAAAGCCAATGGGAGACTAGCCAGTCCCTACGGAGCTAGAAAAGATGGAATGCCAAGCGTATCCGCCTCACCAATTGTAAAGGAATACAGTGTTTCAGGGTCGTGTTTCGCGATTGAAGACGTCTTTTTACTTGGAGGCCAGTTTATTTAAATACTTTTGGAAAATGGATGCGATTGATCATAACCAGTTTTCCCATTTATTTTCAAGAAGTTTATTCCTTAGTAATTGAATTCTTTTGTAATTGAAAAATGAAATTTGATTCTTTCATCCGATCCCATCAATAAGAAACATATTAAACTCACAGTTCCTCCCTCCTCAGGAATTGATGTGACGAAAACCCAATTGTATACGATTTTTTCCAAACAAAAAAGAATAAATTTCGTGTTGGACTTAGATTTGAAGTGAGTCGTTTCACGAACTTTAGTAAAAAGGTTTTTTTTTATTCATGAGCTTCATCTAAAACTGCAACGTTTTCTGTGTTTTTTTTTTAGATATTTCATTTAAGATCAGAGTAATGAGAGACATAACCTGCGATGGCTCCTGGTTCTAGACTGGCGATTTTATTTATTTCGAGAAACACCTCTGACAAGACCGTGCTCCCGAATGTCAAGGATCCATTCTTCAAAATCGGTCCCAGATGGCAGCCAGAAGCATACAAATGTATCAAGTTCTTCATTCCCTGGAGCAGTCCAGCAGGGAGCTCCGTGATGAGGTTGCTCTCTATCGGGTAAAAATGGGAAGACGTCAAAATCATTGCCTTTCTTTAATTTCAATATGTCAGAAGCATCCAGTATGCTCATTCCGCAAATACTATTTTGAAAAAAAAATCATCAATACATGCAAGAAAATGATATTATCATTTTCGAGAACTTTGCTATTCAATGACTTTGCAGGGAAAATGACATTGACACCTTAAAGTATGCATAGCAACACGGAATATTCTTGCATTTGATGCATGTTCTTACTTACTGATACTCAATGTCTGCAAGTTCGGAACGGACCATCCTGGCTCAAGTGTTTCTATTTCATTGCGTGAAAGATCCAGGATCTCCAGACTGGGGCTTTCAATGGCGGGTACTGCCTTCAACTGGTTGCTTGGGAGTTCCAATTTTTTCAGCTTGGTCAATTGAGGAAGGATTTGAAACGGGAAGTCTTTCAGGAGGTTGGACCAAATTAACACTTCCTCGAGTCGGTCCTTTGAAGAAAGCATTGCTGAGGGATCCACGGTTGCCAAGTTGGTATAAAGAACGTAGATTCTCCGGAAGGTCACATTTCCAAAAACCCCTTTCGGAAGTTCCGTCACTCCCTTAGCGAAGTCCAAGTTGAATTCCCTGAATTTGATAATTCAGGAAGACATCATCATTAGTTCACTTTGAAGAATAACGTTCCTTTAAATTAAGTCAACTTTTCCCAGTCAATAAATCCTTGCTTGAAGATGCGTCCGTCATGTTTCAGCCCTCATACCGACTAC
>CAJPEV010005022.1:0-17596 GCA_905338385.1 Darwinula stevensoni
TAAGCGTAGCATGGATGAAAAAGTGTGCATATGTAGGGAGTGGAGTCGGGGGGGGGGGGGGTCCAGGAAGCTCAGATACTGTTATCATATATTTCTGGGGTCTTTCTTTGGCTTCTATTCTTGAAAAGTGGTGGGGGGAGGGCTGCGTGCCCTCTCTCCCCTGGCCCTTCCAGGAGAGAGAGGGCACGCCGCTGATTAAAGTATAAAAAAGAAGCGGAATAAACTTGAGTCAGCAGTGTTCGTTCCAAGAAGCAGAACTCCCTCGAAATAGACTTAATAGAAGTGAATAATAGAATTTACATTAAAGAAGTTTCGGGGCTGCTGAGCAAAGCTCAAAATGGCTTTGGAAAGATGCTTTCATCAAAGATAGGGAAGGTCCGCTATCTAGAATTATTCATCTTCAGTAAGGAGTCGAACCCATTTTCTTGTTCGTACCACTGTACTGAATACAGTACGTGAAAATCAGTCATATAAGTACTAGTATCCCCATTGGCGTGCCAAAGGGGGGGGGAGGGTTATGACCCCCATCCATAACCCCCCTCCACTCTTCCTCCCCCTTGGGATACATTTTACAGGTTAGATTTTTTTTATTTAATAATTTGTTTACCATAAAAGCAGGGTGGGTTACCATTTTCTTATGTCATTCCTCTCATTTAGATTTCCTGGACACGCTACTGGGTATCCCTCTCTTACGATCTATGCTTCCTCTTTCGAGCGAGACGCCCTATCTCAAACGCCGGCCCTGAATATCATGCAGACTTTGGGTTGAACACATTGATTTCCATCAATTCTCTCGAACGCGGACACCTAGTTCGTTTCTCCCATATAACATGACCCACCGCCCTTCCTTCCGAGCCTATCATTACGCAGTGTCGAATCTCTGAATTTCCAATCCTTATCCTACGCAATTAACAAACGCAAAAAATCAAGCCTGTTGACCTTGTTTTCCCTCTCTTATGTCGAGGCATAGAACTACGCGTAGTGGCTGTCCCATGCCCGTGAGTGATTACCCCCCGATTTATAATCCTAAAAAAAAAGACTGCATCTCTTAATTTCTATGCCGACCGTTCTAGCTCCCTCCTTGGAGAAATGAACACCATTACTAGCCATAGGACGCGCACATCGCTTCATAGCTTCTCTGGTGTCCAAAAAAGCCGCCTCCTCCGCGATACGTTCTTCCGTCAACCTATCATTAACTCCTTCCGACCGAGACCACGTCATGCCTCCCGTTATCCAATCGGCTTGGAATCGCGTATACCGTCACCCTTACTTCTACCCGAGCGTCACGACACGTCCTTATCTGCTTAAGCTTAGCAATAATGGCCTCAGAGGCAGACTTGGAGGTTGGTCCTGGCGTCTGCTTAAAAAAAAAAGTACTTCTGGTAGAAGATTATTGAATGAAATGCATGGAAGATTGACCCGGTTTAGAAGATAAGAAAAGGAAAAAGGATGTGCCAAGTTTCTGAAATGGTATGGGTAGGATTATTCGTGGACTTGCATGGGAATACATCCTGCATTGTCCCAACTTTCATGCCTACTTAACACGACGAAAGTGGCGGTCTTTCTCAGCTCACTGAGGGATTCCATTCGGCTGAGCAGTCTTAGTTCCCTTCCGAAAAAGAATAACCTCTTATTCCTGATTTTGGTTTTCTATGGCTGAGTGCACCTCTCTCTCTCTCGCTCTTTCTCACTCTGTCCACATATTACCGGACTCTGAGAAGCGGTTATAATAATATATCAGGTTCTTACATCTCCCAACTATGCCTGGAATCAAGTGTCCAAGATTTAGATTGCGAATTTAATTTAACCGCTGGACGTGCTGCGTCCATAACCACCATATTAATTATGATGTTCTCGAACTACCCTTGCTGCTCACCCAGCTCTGCCCTCAGCTGCAGGTGGCAGCAGCGTCTGCTGCAATTAGAAATAAGACCTTGGGCCAGTTGTACTGCTTTCCTTGAAAGTCAGACGTGGAAAAGCCTGGCTTCAATCTTGGTTGCATTGACTCTTAGTCTGGGTCAGTGCAACCGGCTATAATAATAATATTAAAGGCAGGCTCCCAAAGTCAGACTTTGCATTAAAATCTACAAAATAATTCATGAAAATACATCAAATTATGTGTCATCGTTTCAGACTTGAGAATAGATCATTAAATTTCATTCTCTTTCCAGAAATACAAAGACCAGTGGGCTCAAGTCCAGAGAGAAAGTTACGACAACACTGTTTCAGTCATGAATTACCATGGCTGCTCCCTGCATCACATAGAGGTTCTGTGCTTGCTCTAACGTTGTCGTTTGATACGCTTTGTAGGTTATGCATATGTAAGGTTGTGCCGCTTCTTGTAGGCTCAATTGCGTCAGGTCCGAAGCTACGGATAAATGTATCTACTTGTTTGTGGATTGCTGAACCTTGAAATTCTCTTCAAGGTATGAGATGCTGAGTAGGGGAAAATTGCTGTACAGTGCGAGCCTTCTTTACTCTCTCCTTTCTCCATCGATTTCTGACGAAGTTGAATTGCGAGTGGCTTCTTGAAAGTTTGAACGAAAATGTCGTTGAAGCCTCGTCCTATGAACTTCGATGACACATGGCCTCTCATCAAGGACACCTTATTAGGAGTCATCACCTTGAGAAAAATTCCCAAGGCTGTCTGGAATGACAGGTTCTCGTATCCTTTCAACTGACTTAGGTTGGCACTGTTGCACTTAGCTTAGTCCCAGGCTTAGAATTTCCTCTTGATGTTAGTAAATTACTTGGTATCCATGCCCATAATTAATTGGAGTTTTCATATCATCACCTCACCTCTGGTGCCTGATGCTAATCCTTCCTTCCTTCTAATGTTAAGTTTGTTGTTTCACTCCTTACCCAATCTTGTCTCTCATAACCTCTCCTCTCTATCATCTTTGCTTAGTTGCGGAGAAGATCATAGTTATCTTTATACCTAATGTTGGTTTTAAACTAATTATCCTGTGGAGGTTCGATGAGATGGAAAGTAAGCTAAATAAAGGCCTATGACACTGCCCTTTGATGCAGAGTGTTGACAGTGAATTAAGGGTAACATAGATGATGACATTCCCTCCCCTTTTTACTCTGAGCTAATCATAGGGAGGGGTTACATCTGGTGCTTGACTTTCCTTAACAACATTTGAATCAGAGATGTGTATGCACTTTGTGTGGCCCAACCTGATCCCCTTGGTGATAGACTTTATCAGGAGATAAAAAAGTCCCTGGAAAAGCATGTGGATAAGATTTTTGAGGGGGTGAGCAAGACACAGGAAGAGAATCTTCTTCTTAATTATCATAGCCAATGGTTGGAATATAGCATTGGCACATCTTACCTAAACAATTTGTTCACGTGAGTCTGGATCCCTCTTCCTCTTTCTGGGACCCTCAAGAGGAAAGGTGGCCGATAATTGATGCTGTTTGTTCCAGGTATTTAAATTCACAACATATCAGGAAGCAGAAGCCCACAGATGCTGACCTGGTGTATGGCGACTCAGATATAGAGACTCAAGAGCAAATGCTAGAAATTGGGGAACTTGGTAGGTCATAGGGCTCTTGATAATTGAGTCAGGATTGTCTTCCTTTTTGCATTTTCTTTATTAAAACTATGCTTGCATTCCACAGCACTTTCAATCTGGAGGCGAGGGATGATTCTGCCTCTGAAGGACACATTGGTCAAGCTCCTCCTTGAAGGCATTCATAATGACAGGCTTGGTGCAAGCCCCAATGTCACTGTTGTCCATGGTGTCATTCAGTCACTGGTCCAGGTTGAGAACTACAAGAGAAAGACCCCATTGCATGTGAGTGCATTTCTGGGCACTTTCTATCTTGGGTGCAGATGAGATAGACCTTCTAAAAGTCACTTTAATACACTGTGTGTCGATTGAAGTGGTTATTTTATATTTTCTCATTTAAAAGTAACTTAGGTGTATTTTTTGTTGTGAAATAAATGACAGGCAATTCATTTCAACTTATTATTTACAATTCTACTGAGTTGTATAGTAAGAACTTTTTTTTTGTTTTGACACATTTTAATTATAGATAACAGCAGAATTCAAATAACATGGAGAAAACAAAATACCCACTTCATTGATGTGCAGTGTATATTAGAGTTGCCATTAACTGGGAATTTTTGCTAAGAAAATTGCAAACTTGATTCATTGATACCTAGTCCACAAATACCATTTCCACACAGACCATGCAACTGCACTTGCAACACACTTCCAGAGGCCAGAAGAAGTGAAGGATAAAATAGGTTGCTGGTATCAGCAATCAGTAACTTCTTCCTGCACATCATCTGGCAAGTAAAAAT
Organism: Darwinula stevensoni; assembly: GCA_905338385.1. Taxonomy (NCBI): domain Eukaryota; kingdom Metazoa; phylum Arthropoda; class Ostracoda; order Podocopida; family Darwinulidae; genus Darwinula; species Darwinula stevensoni. The sequence continues at coordinate 4,313 of CAJPEV010005022.1, forward strand.
GACTGGTAGCATGCCATTTAACTCTTCTGTGTTGCAAAGAGTCAAGCCAGGAGACCAGTAATATTGACCTGTATTTTATCCATCATTGAACTAGAAGGGACCTGGTTTGATACAGGAGATTTTTGCTGCATATTGAAAACACCCAACTGTAAACTGCTCATGGTAATTGTATGAGGTATGACCTACTGTATGGCCTGTGACCTACCACAGCTCTTTGGGCATGAGGTGTGACCTACCATGTGGGGTGGTGTCTTACACTACACTATAATGACAACATTACATGACCTGAAAGGCATATTTGGAGGTTTATTTGAGGGGGGAGGTCAACTGTCAACCCAGACTCAACCTCCCCCCCTCCTCTCCCCAAATTTGCCACCAATATGCCTGTCAGTGTCACTGAATGGGAAGCATGGGTGGGGTCACATGCATACAGTGGTGGATACAGAAATTTTTCATAGGGGGAGGGGGATTCCTTAGTTCTAACAACCCCCCTCCCCCCCAACCTACCACCACTCTCCATCCTACTGCCATTTTCATTTTTCGTCTGGGGTAAAAACTTGGATATCTACTTCACTGGCCCCAATAAAGATTAATATAGGTGTCTTTTAAACTAAAAAAAAATAGAATGCAAACCTGGCCATAGGGGGGGGCAGTCATTCCCCCTCCCCCCTGGATCTGCCACCGCATACGTATTGGGGTAGATAGAGGCACGTTGCTCTATCAGCAGCAGTAGATGCTGCGATGCCAAGATTTTTACTCAATAATCATTACCAAGTAGAGTTCAGTTAACTGACTCTGTGAACAGGGCATTTTGCTAGATCAAACTAAAAAAATGCATGGGACAATGCTCGAGCTTCTGCTAAGGCGCCTCATTGAGGCCTGGTGGCATGGTCTCAACCCCAAAAACAACATGTTCGAGGTATTCATTAGGGACATCAAGTCTACGTTCACTGATTAATCTAATGTGAAACCTGACGATAGTCAAATGATGAAATTTGCAGGCCTAAGTAGCTTTGGAAAATAAAATCGTGTTAAAAAAAAGAGTGTATTTTATACCATGCAAACTGTGCAGGTCACAGTTAATTTCCAATATGCTGTGGTAGGTCACACCTCATATGATTACCCTGCTGGTACTGCTCATATTGGAGTGGAGATAATCCATAAACTGTTTTACAAGGTTCTACTGCACTCACCATGCATGTGGTAGAAACCTTGTACTAGCATGTTTCTTGCCCTTTCCAGCATTGAAATATTAATTGGCTGGTTGCAAGCCATTTTCTACCAACAGATGATGCACAGGCAGAAGTTACCATTTTGCACTCTCTACAACTAAGGGAATTCATCCTTTCTGGTTTCTAGCAGTGGGTTTCATAGATGGGAAAGGTACTGAACAGTTTCTGGAGACTGAGTGAAAATGGCACACATGGACTAGGTATTAATGTAAATGGTTGGAAGATTTCAATGCCAATTCTCATAACTTTATCGACAACTTTGTAAGTCATTTGAATCTGATTTGTTTTTTTGTTTTTTTTTCCAGCTGTATGAGACCATATTTGAGGGATCCCTGCTAAAAGAAACAGGAGAATATTACCAGCAGGAAGCCCAGCGGCTTCTCGAAAACAGCTCAACATCTGAATACATGGAGAAGGTGATCAGTAAGATGGATGAGGAGTGTTTACGAGCCAGGAAGTTCTTAAATCCCAGGTAACCATCTGGCCTCTATTATGTCTGTAAAACACTGATGGTCATGATAGCCAGGCATAAACAATTCTTTCTTCTTTGGTATCATATTTAAGTAGCTGAAAATATGTGCACAGGTGTTTTTAAGAAGCAGTCAAATGAAAGAGCTTCCATCAAAAATGTTTAGACCTGTTTATCATGAGATGAAGACATGCCTCAAGAATTTTCACCATGGTTTGTGTAGATCTTGGCAAACCCAGTTATTTCATTCCCCAACAGGAATCTTTTATCCCATGTGGAATGACCATCATCCAGGACTTATAAATACCATTTGGATTCCCAAAATACTATGGCACAAGCTTAGGCATTCTAGAAGTACCAAGTAAGTAAGTAAGCCTTAGATCTACAATCTAGGCAAATCAGAGGGCAAAAATCCCTCAAATATGAAATGGCCTTCTTCAGGAACCCATTGAAGATGTGACTGGGAAAAATGCAAGAAATATGCTTCAGAAAAAGAAAGGAATCATGGTAAATGATAAACTGGTTGATTGTTGATGCTGGCATTTTCTCTGTTCTGTGATCTTGTGGATCCATTTCCTTGTCATTTAGTCTTATTCACCTTAATTCTGCTTCCTGCTTTTCTGGAATGAAGTATTTATTTCCTTAATTTAACATCTCCCCCAGATGTTCCTGCTAGGAAATAGCTGGGGCATTATTCTTCTTGGCACAATTCACAACTGAGTCATTTTTGACTGAAAATAATTAAAATATCAATATTCGTGTCAGTTCCTACCAGAAGGTGGTGGGAGAGTGTGAGCAGCGCATGGTTGCAGATCACTTGGAGCTCCTGAGCAGTGAGTCCAAAGACATGGTTTCTCTTGAAAACCTGAAGGATCTGCAGAATCTCTACCTCCTTCTCAAGTCTATCCCATCTGGCCTTGGGGTCCTTGCATCTCGCATTCAGGATCATATCAAAGCCAAGGGTCTTGAGTCTATACATGGCCTCTCTGGTGATAATGTGAGACCTTTCAACCAACTGCTTCATTTTGTAATGCTCCTTCAATGCCCCCTCTGGGTTGAGGGTCTCACAGTGCTTTATCTCTTCTCTGCAGATCCCAAATTTATTTGTGGACAATCTCCTTCAAATCCATTCAAAATATAGCCAGATGGTCCAAAGCATCTTTCTTGGTGATCACTTGTTTCTGAGTGCCTTGGACAAAGCATGTGCAGCTGTCATCAATTACAGGCCCACCCCCAAACAGCCCTGCCATTCAGCTGAACTAGTGAGTCTTTGCTGAGGTTCCCTATGAAAGTGTCAACATGAAATAATGTTTGCTCAAATAAACGCAATTAATGATGCTAGTGATGACAAGAAAAGAATTAGTCATGCAGTTAATGGAATGAAAAAAATGTGGACATAGGATTTGCTAAATCCTATGTAGACATGTAGAACATCATTTTCAAGGTTTTTATTTGGTCAGACCATTATCCAACACCCATCATGGTGGAAGTGGGTTATTGACAATGTTAATGTGCAGTGCTGTGAGGCACAGGGAAGGGATGCAGCCTTTGAATTCTTACTCCTCTCCCCCCCTTCATCATGAATGGTGCACTTTTTTATTGTGAGTCTGTGGCTAACTGTCCATGTGTCGTGTAAACATGAATTCTGGCACCATTATGATTCATTTCTGCTGTGGTTCTGTCCATTGTGTAAACTTTGTGAATGGTTATCCACACTTCCTCATCAGAAATACAGCATGAACTCAATTTGTGAGATGGAATATTTCAGGTCTGCAAAATTAAAAATAGTTTGCATGTTGGTGGTTTTCTTTATCATCTGGAAGTGTTTTTTTTTTTTTTCTTGGTATGTGAACTACTCATTACTGGAATCTGTTCAGTAAAAGAAAAGAACATTGCAGGGAGAGAATATTTTGACATTTTAAAGTTTTTGGCATAAGTTTGGAGGTCTACTTGAATGGATTCCTATGCAAATTAGCTTTGTGATGCTTGCATATATTGACTTCAGTCCATTTGCCCAGGGGTGGTCTAATACAGTGTGTGACATGGTCCCCTCCTATCTCTTCTGATCTCCCATTGAGTGTTTGTGTATTTCCCCACCTCCACATTTTTTAAAGGAGTTGTCCAGTGAGAACATAATATTAGGTTATCTCTTGTGCAAGGATGTCCCTTTTTTATTGAAAATTTCAGCTTCCATTATGAGATATCATATTATGAAGACCTTCAATGCTGTCATCTGAGCTAGGATGGGATAGCATATCAATTAAAGAAATATAAAAAGTTTTCCAGTGTCATATTGCTGCTTCAAAGGTTTTCTATATTGATTCTGTGAAAATAGAATCAGTGGTCGCTTCCATGTATGGGATATGGCAGGGGAAAAACCTATTGTTAACTGTATACCTTGACTCTCACTGGAGATATTTTAATGGAACTTGCACTAGCATTGCACTTGGCATGAAACTTCAATTAGACTGATTTGACTGAAGGCTTTGCCTTTTTTTTTATCATAAGGCTGAAGTGCAGTTAACCTTCTGTTTGCTTGGAACAGAAAACTGATCTTGTTTTGAAAACCCTGATAAGGACATCCCAAGGTGTAATGAATAATTTGAGATACCTAACCCCAACTGTTTGTACTATCTCTTAATTTTAAAATGGAGTTCTAATGGTATTTTGTTCTCTGCTCTTTAACCCTCACCTGGTCGAAGCACTTGAAAGCGTTCTTGACAAATTTGTCATTCCCTGCCAAGCTGGTCGTAGGTGTTCTTTTTTTCGAAGGACTCATAGTTTCACCTGTTGGACTATTGAGTTGGTATTTGGTGCTTCGACAATGTATCCAGATTACATTTTTTAAGGTAATAAGGTAATATCTGGGGAACAAAGGCTTTGGAATAGGGCCAGGAGAAAAAAAGAAACACTCATGATATTAGCTGTTCTAGTTAAGGTAAGTTCATTTCCATTAAAAAACTATATACTAGAAAACTACATTACTCTGAATTTTTATGTCATTGATAATTTTGAATGGTATTTAGGATTCCCACAGACCTGGGAGAAGTCAGGGAAATATAGAGATGTAGCTATTCAAAAAGTTGAAGAAATCTCAATTTGCTTTCAGTCTGAGTTCATCTTCATATGAATTTTTATGCAAGCTCTGGGTGTCCTACCATTGTTATCAGTTGTCACTTGCTTCTCAGCTTGCCCGGTACTGTGATATGCTGCTAAAGAAGAGCAGCAAGTCCATGAGTGAAAGTGAAGTGGATGAGAAGCTTGCTCGTGCCATTATCATTTTCCGCTACATTGATGACAAGGATGTGTTCCAAAAGTTCTATGCCAAGATGCTCTCTCGCCGACTCATCCATCAGCTTAGTATGAGCATGGATGCTGAGGAGGCCATGATCAATCGACTTAAGGTACATACATTCATTCCATTTTATTGTGTCACAAGTTAAAAATGGAAATGCTAAAGAATTGTTTTTTGGACAATTTTTTAGTCTCTTTGAAATTGAAATTATGACGAATAAGTTACGAGAAGAGGAAAGAGGAAGAGGAATTCCCTTGAAACTTATCACATTGTTTCATACAGGCGCTGCTTCTGATTGGTATTTCTTTTAGCATTTTTTAGGCATTCTCACATGCCCCCTTCTCCATGCTTGCTCTGCTGTATTTTACTTCTGAGATAAAGAGCCTTACTGAGATGTTTTTCATTTTTATACAGGAAGCATGTGGGTATGAGTTCACCAACAAGCTTCACCGCATGTTCACTGACATGTCCATCTCCTCGGATCTGAATCAGAAGTTCTCAGCCTATGTCAAGAAGGGAAATGTTGACCTGGGGATCACTTTTTCCATATATGTTCTTCAGGTGAATGCTGCTCATAACTGGTTTGAATAAGAATAAGCATTAATATACATTTTCCATGAAAACAAGGTCCTTTTCTTTTGGTTTCCTCCAGACTGGGGCATGGCCATTCTCTAATATGAACCTAAGTCCATTTGCCTTGCCACAAGAGCTTGAGAAGTCAGTGCAACATGTGAGTTCCCTGAATTTCCCCTCAAAAGTTGTAATCTTGTGAACATTTTATATCTGTAGCATTGATGTCATGCCATTTTCAATATTTTTTGGGGGCCAGTTTGAAACATTCTACCATTCTAATTTCACTGGGAGGAAGTTGACATGGATGCATCATCTCTGCAATGGTCTGCTTCCTCTTTATATCTTCTTTTTTTTGGAATATGTCCTCAATCTATTTGGACAAGATGACAACTATCCTCCTTGTTGGACAGGGGAATTGAAGCTGAATCACTTGAAGAAGCCATACTATGTAACACTGGGGACATACCAGATGGCCATCCTCCTCCTGTTCTCAACTTGCGATTCCTACAAAGTCCATGAACTCCAGCGACACACCCATCTAAATGAGGATCAGTTTGGAAAGCATTTTGCCTCCCTTGTGGATGCCAAACTTTTCCTTGTCTCTCCATCATCCACTCAGGTTTAATTCTATCTTCCTTTCATGTGTCCCTTTCATCATACTGAGTAGTTATAGTCAGTATCCTGAACCTATAGTGCAGTGACATCTCCTGCCTCCTGGAGAACCTCCATAAAAATGAATTAGCCCCTGTCAACTGAATTGATTGAAAGAGACTAATTTTTATTAATTTTTGTGGGAGCAAGGTACCAACAAGAATATGCTGAAGTTTCAGGGATGGGGAACATGTGGACAGGGTCATAAAGAGGAAGGCTTAAGTTGACAAACTCCCCCCTGTGACCACCATTAATCCCATTTTTCATAGTCTGCTGTGACACTGTTGTGATAGATTTCATTATCCTTTGAGCCTTTGACTGTCTACTACCTGCACAAGGATTCAGGATATAATGTATAAAATGCAATGATTCCATTTGATTGCCAGTGTTTAGTGAGCCTTCATAAATAGGTTGTCACTTAGAGACAATTAGGAGCCCCTCAGCACTCAGCACTTGTATGTTTGACTTGACTGTTTGGCAACCTGTATACAGGGTGATTCATCAGTTTAATTCTGCTTTACCTTCAATTACAAGGCAGGAAACATACACCCCATGTGGAAGCCAATAACACAATTGGAAAGAGCAGCACTTCCCTAGAGGCCTCCTAATTCCAAATTAGGAGGCCTCCAGGGAAGGCCACCCTGACTCTTAGCCATAAAATCTTTTCTTTTACTTCTGCTATTTTCAATAAATATAAACCCTGCAAAGGCTCATATGTTTGCATGAGGCTTGCAAAATTTAATTAATATTCATCATGCTAGAGAAAGGCTTTGAGAAATTATTGAAAATAAGTTGGACATTTAAAATGGACATGAGTCCCTGCTGGGGCTTGAAAGCTGGAAGAGTCATTGTACTGTAGATGCTTATGCAGAGTCTTGTCACTCTGCATAGGCTAGAGTCCCCTTTCCCTTTTCAATTTCTGATTTTTTAAAAGTAATTGTCCTGCTGTAGGGAAACGAATTTCCATGGAATTTTAAGGGGTGTTGAATAGACTGATATGTTTATCAGTCTATGCACAGTATAAGTTTCTTAAGATTAGCTACAGCAAGTGCAAAGTTATAAAAGTTCAAAGTCATGGATCTTTTTTTTTGGCCATACCTTGTAGTTTTTATTCTTGAGGTGCTTAAAATGCTCTCCTTTTTGAGCTATGCATTACTGACATATGCCAAGGACTGAAGTTTGCCATATTTTATGTGTATTTATTAGAATGTCCTCAGCATTGATCACTTTCTCCAATTCCTAAATGTTTGTCAGTTTCTTTTTTTTGGACACTGTTTTTTAAATGTTCTCCAAAGAAAGAAGTATGCAGGAATTGAGTCAGGTGACCTTGGGGGCCTCTCAGTGGGGCCCCCAAATTCCTTGTCAATATATCTGTTGGCCAGGAAATTCAAGAATCATGGACAAACACACTCACCTAACATGACACTGTGGTACAACTTCCTGTTGAAAGAACATTTCATGTCCCATGATGCCATCTTGTCATGGTTTTATCTCTGGGAGCAGGTGGTTTAGGTACTCTATGGGGAAAAAGACACCCTTACCAAAAGTTTAATTAGTTTCCTTGAAGGACTTTTTGCTCTGCAAATGTGGAAATAATACGTATAAAGATAACAAACTTATCAATCACCTCATAATAGGGAGGGCTTTTCGTCTGTCAAATGCTACCTGCAAATTGGATTTTGTTGAAAGTTAAATTATTTGAAATATGAAACTCGTTCTTAATTCATTGTATTGCAGGCAAAATGTGAACAGCTCCTCTTCAGTAGGTTGCTCTATTCCTAATTTAAAAAATACTATTCTGGTAAGAGATTTAATTCACAAACTGGTGGCAAGACTTTCACATCTAAGCCACCCAGTATGATCTTTATTTTCCATGTGGCTATTGATAGCAGCTAACATGTGCCTCTGTGGACAGGAGAAGGAAGTGAAGGAGTCAGTGGTGACCTTGAACATGAACTATAGCAACAAGAAGACCAAATTCAAGATCGCCTTTGCATCACAGAAAGAGACACAGCAGGAGGTGGAGCAAACTCATTCGTCAGTGGATGAGGATCGCAAAGTGTATATCCAGGCTGCCATTGTCCGAATCATGAAATCCCGTAAAATCCTCAAGCACAATGAGCTCATTCAGGAGGTGATATCTCTATCCTATATATATGGGCTATTTCTTTCACCTCTCTAAGCAAATTGTAAATAGATTAGCTATAAAATCTTCCACACTTCACTAAACCTACTTTGCTACAAATGCCTGCAAAAGGAGAAATGAGGAAGAGAAAATACTAACTTTTTCCATGTGGTGATCAAGTATACTCGATGCTAGGATGCTGTGTCAGTATTGCAGGTGACAAGCTTACCGATATCAATATACGAGCTGTTATTGTGGTAATTGATTAAAGCCAATAGGGTCTTCAGCAGAAGACTCAGTAGTTAAAAGGCTAACCAGAGAAACCCATGTGATGCCTTTGCTTATTAGTAGGTTATGTGATGGATTGACCTTTTTGCATCCACACCTGAGGTACGAGGGATGATCCAAAAGTTTCTGCCCTGAGACATAAGGGAATGTGACAGACTATTTAAACAAATTTCACTTTTCAGCATTACCTCCCTGGAAATGAATGCTTGTCCGATTGTTGGAACAGTGCTTCAAATTTATTGGGAAAAATTCATTTTCCACCATCAATTAAAAATGCTGATATGGCTTCACCAAAGAGACACGATGTCTCATCGGGATGATTACATTTATATCATATGAATAGTTTTAATACTAAATACAAATAAAAAATGACTCCAAATTCAAAATTCTACATTTTGAAACTGATATTTTCAGTGACTAGAACGTGTCTTACATGCAAATCATTATTTAAAATATAAATGCACCTAAGACCGATTGCTGACTCTTCAAATTCCTGAAAAGGATGAATGAATATGGGAACAAAATTTAAGCTTTCTCTGATCATTTCTACTATCTCAGGGCAGAAACTTTTGGATCGCCCCTCGTATCTGGTCAATATTTGTGTGAGCACAGGGAACTTCACCATAGTTGTAGAGTTTCTTCCCTTTTCGTTAATGCATGCTTGACCTTTTTTTCTTTGCTATATAGAGCATACTAGCATCGTTTTTTATGTGCTATATGCCACCAGCATTATTTTTGGAGGCATTTGGGTTGTGTTAATCATGTAAAAAGACCAAAAATCATTGTGAAGTTAAATGGAGCACCTACTGTTAAAATGATACAGTACCAGCAGCAGGCAGGATTTTTCTATATGTATGTTTGGGAACAGAGTAATTATCTGGAAAAATGATGGCAATCTATGCAGCATCTGCTATTAAAAACATGCACCTGTAAAGCCCAAGAAAACCACCAATGAGTGAAGCTGAAATGGTTATTGATTTCATTATAGCTGTATCTCTAGTATTGTGTGCATCCTGTAAAGTGAATGGCATGCTTACATCATCATTGTCATTCTCATGTTGATTTCAAAGATGCCTCCAAGTTTTCTTCCTTTTCATGTAAAAGTGTATGTCTATATATGCTTAAGTAGCTTGAGATAAGCTTTTGACAGCCTCTGCCTTGTGAGGATCCAGGATGTAGAATATGTTCCATTTATTCCCTCTGACAGGTGCTGACATTATCGCAAGGAAGGTTCACACCTTCCATCCCCTTGATCAAGAAATGTATTGAGTCTCTAATTGACAAGCAATACCTTGAAAGAACTCCCAACTCTACTGATGAGTATGGCTATATTGCCTGACACTCAGCTTTGCCATACTCATGTAAGTCCTCTCTTTGTTTTGAGATAAAGTGCTGATAATTTAGAGGCCATCAGCCATATCTTGTATCAAAAATCAAATACTTCCTCCCTTGGTGGTCTGATGTCTCTCCATTATGACATTAGCAATGAAAAAGGAAGGTTGTGTTGTTCATGACTTTCTACTGCAGGCCTAATTGGCTTGGTTAATTTATGTGCCCCTGTTTTTTTTTTTGTGTGGAGACTTTATTCTTGATCAATCTGGACAGCATAACATCTAATTACGCTTGCATCTAATGCAGCAGGGCTGTTATGGTTTATGTCATAACTCTTTCAAGTAGTAACTACTTATGTGCCAGTTCTTGGAATCTTATTGCACCCCACAGTATTGCCTCTGAGGGCACAATATTGAGAAATAATTTATGAATTTTAGATGTCACTTTCCATCCTTGTCTGTTCGCTTCCTTCCCAGTTCTGCATATCCAGTGTATGTTTATCAGAGTTTTTTTTTAAATGATCAATGTGAATGCTCATGTGTTACATGCAGGTGGGAAGAATGGTGACTGTGCAGAAAGGCAGGTAGATAGATGATGGGGATGGGAAGATGGGATTGAAGGAAAGGAAAGCAGCTGGTGTCCCTGCTTGCTTCAGCTTAACAAACAGCTGGATCCCCTCCTCTCAGCAACTTAACAATGAGGAAGACTCAGGAGAATAAGTCGCCCTGCTGCTTCTCAAATCTCCATAATTATTGGACTTATGTTTCAGTTTTTTGAAAGCATCTCTTCTGAAATATATATTTGAGGATTGCCCTACATCTGTCGTTTCCATACATGAATATGTTTGCAGTGAAGCCTCATTGTCATTGGATGGCATTTCAAGAGGGAAAAGAAGGGAAAAACTTCAGAGTTTGGTCTCTTCAAAATATTTATTTTTCCATTTCCCTGAAATGCGTACCACTTGATATGTTTCACTGCACAAGCACATACACAGTATGAAATAATAAAATGAATTTCTACTAAACCTGGAGGAAGAGAAACTTAATTGAGGTTAAAAGAGGCCAAGATGGATGTTGTGGTCTGGGGCCTTGTAGTGAAATCCCTGGTTGAGGTCCGGTTTAGGGATGGTGGAGCTTGAACTGCCTGCAGCAGTCGAGAATTGGCCTGAGTAGTGGAGTCCCCGCTCCAGAGTCCCCTGATGGTATGTCCCAGCACACATGAGCATATCTTTTTGGCTCAGCGCCCTGAAAAACGTCCGAAAGGCAAGTATCACGGCATGGCTCCTAAGCTCAGGGCATGAGTATTGAGGTGTCTGTTGAGTGCAGAAGCACAATGCAAATCCTTTCGAAAGGTCGCTTGGTCAAAAAAGCAGTAATCTAAGTTCGAGTGTTGGGGGAAAATGTAAAACATCACTGCCCAACTGAGGCATCATTTTTGTTAAATGTACAGGTTACTACTCACGGTTTAAAACATGAAATAATCTCGGTGACCTCAAAATTTGCAAACGCGAGCTGAAACTTTCGGTTTCAATCCTCGAACGATGAAATCCCTCACCAGCCGTTTTCATCACTAATAGCTTTAAGATTTAATTGAGAAATGTTGGGTATGGTTGTCAACAGTGTCAGGGACTATTGCTAATAAAACAAAAAAACTTCAAAATAGAATATGCTACTTATTTCCTGTTCAGCGCACCGTAATAGCAGACTATTTTCTACGAGAAAGCAGTTTGAAAATGGTGCACGAAATAGAAAATAGCTGATATTCTGGCGTCCCTGCAAACTTGAATGGAATCACACATTCTATTCTGCAAATGACATGGTAAATGGCCGTGAACGTAGAAACGTGCGATCCCTGCATCGAGTGTCCGGAAAGTCCCTATCGAAATAGGCACACGAAGCCTCCGTGGTCTCTTTCGCATCGACGATCGGACCACATCGAACCGGCCCATCGGTAGCAACTGTGCCTCACTTACATCAGCCGCTTTTCCTGCCATTTCTAAGGCCCTTACAGGTGCTGGGATCTGCGTGCAATCGGATGGTTCAGATGAGTAGTCAGGTCCATCGAATATAGGTTGCGCCCCAGTCTCCTCGCCCCTCCCCCCCTCCCCACCCCACTGTGATTTTTCTGTACGTCTCCGGGCCCTCTCGTGCTTTCCCACACTTGTCCTGAAGTAGTTTCTGGGTGTCCACGCGTGTCGATGCGATGTTTCTTCTGTCGTGGTCTGACGGTCGAGGGCATGCCGGCCGAGTCGTCTTTGCCAACGTACTTAGGAACTTTCTGGATACCCGATATATTGACGGTTGCCGACAGTAAGGGGTCTCGACCACCTTGCCCTTCTCCCCCTGCCACCCTACTTCATCCATCTACCTTTTCTAAATAAATAAGCTCACAGAATTATCTGTTTTATTTCTGTACTATTATCCAGACTTGAAAATAAATTTCGTTACAGCTGCGTTTGGAAAAGTATCTCCGCGATCCATTTATTTTTATTTTTAATATGGTTTTTAGTATGTTCCCCAAACTTAGTAGACACGATCCACTGCGCAAGAAGCGAAAGAAGTAACGTGATCCGTCCCGAACGACCGTCGCGAGACTGGAAATACCTTCCGGAACGTACCCATAGTTATCGGTCGGGATGAAACCGTGAGAATGATTCCAAGCGGCAGGGCCAGGATTCGGCACGGAAGCGACGGGAAAAGATTCCCCGTGAGGGACGTTCTTGCACGCCGCCGACCACGCGTCCAATCCTTCCCCGGCCCCGTTCCCACTCGTCATGGAAACGGACGTGGACGTGGAGTTCGCCGTCGCGGTGGAGGAGGCCATCTGATGACCGAGCAGGTTCATGCTCATGCCCGTGCTCATACCCGATCCGCCGTCGCCCAGCATCCCGGCCGTCATGCTCTGAAATGCGGATTGGGGGTTCCCTCCCCCGCGATGCCACGCCGTCGACGTCGAACCTCCGTCTGCGAGAGATACGCACGACCGGTTAGGGAATCGCGCGAACGTCGGTCGCCGCACGTAGAGGAATTTCTGGATTCACCGTGGCTGTAAGAGGAGATCGGGTCCGGGATGGGATACTGCGACCCGGCGGAATGAGAATGAGGACTCCGATAAGACACGACGGACACCGGTAAGGAGGCAGCGGCAGCGAGGGCGTTGAACGACGCAACTCCTCCACCCGCTCCTCCGATCTGCTTCCTCCATCTCGCTCGCCTGTTGCTGAACCACACCTGCAACACCACCACAGCCCCTTTAACACGTTGGCGACAATGCGTCCTGATGCCAGGATGCAGATTTCTTTTTTCAATGAATACCCTCT
>CAJPEV010005024.1:3207-17592 GCA_905338385.1 Darwinula stevensoni
CCCCCCGCCGCCCCCCCCCCCTCCGTCCCCCCGATGCATCGATACACTATCGATAGTTTAGGTCGATGCATCGATGTTTTGAAAACTGCTATCGTGACAACCCTAATTAAAATAGGGCGACTAGAGAGCGACTTCCATTTCGGCAGTTGCCTGCGTCCCCGCCCGAATTCCTCAGGATATCCACGAACTGATTGCCTCGACAATTTGCACGTTCTGAAGTCCCTCGATTGCCCGCAGTCCGCGACGGTTCCGGAGAGGAAACGCCTCGCGACCCCTAAATCGGCGACACCGACCGGGAAATCTTGCTCCTGACCCTTTCTTCCGATGGCAGACTGCATGCGATGCAGTTCCGGGCTACATTCCACGCCGACCCAAGCATGTTCACGTAAACGAGATAATAAATTTTCTGGAGACAATGCAAATTCTTGAGATTCTCATGAAGATGACAGCACGTTTAAATAGAGTCGTTCCTATATTCACGTCGCCAAAACGTATGATACCTTCATGGTAAGGTGGGAGACTCGCCCAGGTGGGAGACTCACCCAGGTGGGAGAGGCCTTCCCATTCATGGAAGGAAATGTTTTGTGTGCCGCCGAGTCCGATAAATATTCTTGGAGGATGCGACAATGCAATCCTTGCCATCTCCTTCATGGCAACTGCCGCTAAGAGAGAGTGAATGGAATCGAGGAGCAGGTCGGCCACGTATGTACGATGCTTTTGATATGGGTTTCATAGACAGTCATCGATAGAATCAAAAACGAATTTTTAAAGTTTGCCTTTTTAAAAGAAAAGGAATAAAGTTCTAAAAATAAATTTGGGCCTCGCCCATTTGTGTCATAAAAACATTTTCTTAAGCAGCGACATGGTGAGATCGTCGAGGCCAGAGCGCCTGCTTAATATAGTTGGACGTTTCTCTGACGTCGTCGCGAGCGCGAGATTTCGCAAGTCGCGTTCTTGGGATCGTTGCGACTGAGGGATTCTGTCCCGATCGGGACCGAATCGATGCGACTGAAGGATTCTGTCCCGATCGGGACCTAATCCATGCGACTGAAGGATTCTAGACATACGGAGGGAATCCCGGTTCGCTTCAAGGTTTATCCGCGTTGCTCTTGTCAGAGATATAAATTCCAGCGCAATTCCTCACGTCTGGATTCAATCAATAAATATTTTTCTTTCTTACGACCGAAACCTGATCGAATGCGACGGAGTCGCAAAGAAATTCGAATTCCGTCCTATCCCTTGCTTCAACGGGAGCGGCGCAGTTTCCTCCTTTTCCTTGCGGCTCGAGATTTACGTGATCTGCTTCGATGACGTCACGTGCGATGAAATTCGCGGTCGGGAATCGATTGGGAGGATGTGTCTCGTTTTCCGAGTTCACTGTCGCTTTTTCTTTCCTCTGTCGCAGTCTCGAGTTGCGACGACCAGAGAGCGACTTCCACTTCGGCAGTTGCCTGCGTTCGTGGGCGAATTTCCAAGGATATCAGGTAATTCACATCGCACATCGACGACTCTTCCATGGCCGAGCAGCGGACTCAACGAGACAAGCGTGTAACGTCCGCTGAGCTAAGAAAAGGAACTGAAGATGGCGCGCCCATAGGAGTAGAATAGGAAAAACGGCTGCATTTTGAAGCCATATTGGTAGGGACCAGGTTAAAGCGGGCCTGCGGTGCGCATCGACGGAGTGATGGAGCAGGTACAGCGGGAACATTGGAGCTTGGGGCTGACCTTGAAGGACTGACCTTGGGGATATGGAACGGAGTCGATGGCTAGCCCGTCTGACGCCACTTCGCCCACGTTAATGCCCTGTGGCGCTTCCCCTTTTCTCCCGCGGTTTTTATGAGGAAAGTGAAACTAGTCCCACGGTGCTCCACGGCATTCCGTTTCCCAATGTCGAGAAAGAAGCCGGTCTTAGTCCAAGACCACGCGAGGCAGACGCCTCCCACCCGAGCCATGCTCCCTGTTCGCTCTACGCCTCCCACCCGAGCCATGCTCCCTGCTCGCTCTACGCCATGGCCTCTCACCTTGTCGCGCGGATGGTCGATGAAGGACTGGGAGGATGCGGGGTTGGAGTGAGAGGAGGGGGGGAGGGGGAATCTTGCGCACGTGATGACGCCAGCGAGCCTTTCCATTATGAAATGGAGCGTTTTGGTGACGACTTTACTTCGCTGTTCAAGGCCAAGGCAGGTCGCACACACTCTTCCTCTTGCCTCTCACTGCCATAATATTAATACTATCTACGCGCGTTTTCGGAGCCAACCATCGTGCATACATTACTGACCGATTCCTTAATTTCATTCGCTCTCTCAGTAGCAGTTCCCCGGCAGCAAACCTACGTTGGGCCTATGCTGAATTCAACATTTGCGATGTGGGCCCAACGTTGGTTAGCAACGGTGGTCCCTCCCACAGTAGCACCCCGATATTAGATCAATATCGGCTACCAAGGAATATGCATCTTGGCTCAACATTGGAACCCACCTTTGACCATTATTACGTATATTAATATTAATATTTTCTCCAAATTCTTCATCCAGTGAGGATATTCCCACGAGAAGACATTTCTATTATCAGTACTAGTACGGCCTATACCAGTAAAACCCCTTGCCCATGCACCCGTCTGTCCCACGGATAGGCAGGAGACAGAACAATACAAAGGTTAACCTGCTGAGTGTACTAATTGTAGTACATTTCCACGAAGGTCCACTCCTTACTGTTCTACAGAGTATCTGCGATTTCAGTCCCTCGGGACGACGAAAGGGACGACGAAAGGCCCAAGGATATTTTCCACATTCCAATACTGTTACCGTAAATGGTTCTCGTAGGAAGTATGAGCTCGTTTATCGCCTGGGCTCCATGATTCTGTCTGGAATATGCGGATAACAAACGATAGAAAAGTCCGACTTCATTGATTGCTGTAACGAGACTAGCTAGAGGGCAGCTCTCTCTCAGGCCGACTTTTTCCCCATAGCCACGAGTCCCCTTCTCAGGGCTAAGTCCTCCGTGAGGGTCTTGCTCGCTGCCAGCCATCACGTCGGGAGGATCTCGCCTTGGTGGGCGAGGGGCAGGTGTCGGTCCGACACGTGACAGCGGGGCGCTGTGGTTTGTGTGGTGGACTTTATAAAAAAATAATAATAATAATTTAAAAAAAAAATTTTTTTTTTTTAGAGGGCGATCTTATGGGGTAAAAGTATTGGAAAATGGAAAAATCTGTGGGCTCATTCCTCCGTTTCCTCGTCCTGAGGACATGATGATGAGGAGATGATGAGCTGAATTTACAGGTACTCCGTAGAACAGTAAGATGTGGACCTTCCCCTGAAATGTACTACAATTAGTACTTTCGCGTGAAGATGAATCTCCATACTGTACAACGTCTCCTGCCTATCCAAGGGACAGACATGTGCATGGGCAGGGGGTTGTACTGGTACATGTAGTACTGGTACAGGTCGTACTGGTAATGCAAATAGAAATGCCGTCACCATGGAAATACCTCCACTGGATGAGGAATTTGGAGGAAATAATGCTAATATTGGCACAAGGGCCCGGTAGTAATCCCAATAATGGTCCAAGATGGTTGCCAAGATGTATATTCCTTGCCAGCCGATATTGATCCCCGATATTGATCCAATATCGGGGTGTTATTGGGGAGCAGCCAATGTTAGCTCGTCGGGGTTGTTATTGACCTGAAGTGCAAAAAATCACTGTCGCATTCTGTGGGAATGCTCAAAGGAATCAGCAGGCATAACATATTTCCTTCCACGAATTTCCAAAATGTCTAGACGGGAGAAATGAACGGCTGCAATCGCTTGGAAGGAAATCTGCCCCCAAGGATCTTCGGATTCGATCGAAAGGTTCCAGAGGAGAACGAGAACGAGAACAATGGGTTGGGATCATCGTGCCGGAAGACTGTGAATGCAAAATGTGAAATTATCTCAGGTGAGGCAAATGAGGGAGAATCATGGAAGATCTTCGAGGAAATTTGTCACTGTGGTTCTAAAGCCCGTCCATGAAGGTGTTTTCACTAATACTTAATTGTGAAATAAGTTATGTGATGCAAGGATTCGCATATCCATGGATTCGCTAATAGGATCTTCATATCTGCCAGAATTCTATTAGACTGAGACACCGGAACAGGGAAAATGCAGTTGGGATGAACCGGGATCGGTTGGAATTGAAGGGAATTGGGATTTAAGGTGACGGAAAATATATTTTCATGACTGCTCCGGTCCAATGCGAGATGGACCGGACCTGGAATTCACGAAACCAATCCCAAAAAAGAAAGAGATTTTCGGTGTAAAGGACAATTTCGCAAGTTTCGGATTTCGCGATGCCACTCTCTTATACTGTTTATTTCAGGGCGTCAGGGCAAGAATCGCCGAATCGGCGGTTCGGCGCCATCTCGCGTCGATTCGTTGAACCTATTTTCTGCCGATATCATGTGGATATCGTAGAAACAGCATTGAGAATGCTGTTTCTACACGATGAGAATGCGATGAAAATTGCGAATAGACATTGCATCGATTACATTCGATGCTGATTTTTCGTCGAATTCTCAACGTTTCAACCATTGACCGATCAATGTAAACCGCCGCTTCGTCCTCGGGTTATCTCGTGAACTCGGCACGAAAATGTCTCGCGCATTTAAAAAAAAAAACAAAAAAACAGGATATCCTGCCGCCGATACGAAGGTTGAAGTAGTCCTGAGCCTGGCATGATTTCGGCACGACATCCGGCAACACTGTAAGCTAAAATAAACGACTGCTAATTTTTTTTTATTTTTATGGCAAAATGGTGCATCGCAAACAATATGGGCATTTTTCGTCATCTACAAGTCAATATCAATTTTTCTATCAATATCAATAGTCAAACTTTTTCTCCAGGATGGAGGAAAAAAAAGGAATGAAATTGACATTTTCCAGATTTTCGAGATTCGGTGCTGAATTTTGCTGGGGTGATTCTGTGTCGAGAGAGGAAGAAACATGCCCGATGCTCGTTCCCGTTGATGGTCTCAGAGAGGAACGCGAGAGATTTGAATTTTGTTACGGGAAGGGTTGAAGAAAGGCAATAGGACCAAAGCCTATTGATCGTGCATGGCCGATGGACGCTCTGGGCAATACGAGAACGGCAGTGCCTCCGATGTCGTCCGCTTCCTCAGATGAAACGGTGGGGATATCGAGCGTTCAGTCGCAAGAAGCTGATGGCACAGTCAAGGCGCAAGTCGGAACTCACGAATTCCGAACATTGGTCCTCGAGTCGGGTTTAAATACACTCCGGCGACTTAAGAAAAAGGCTTGGGTGTTCCCCGGGCGAAGGGCGTCGCTGTCGATCCAGATACGGATGATAGTTGACAATGCATTTTATTTTTTTTTAATAAATGGTCACTTAGGTGTGGCGCCTTGGCGGCGGTGTCCTACGGTTTCCGTACCGTGGCGACGGGATGGACATGGACGGGATTCCAAGGCTTACATATCGTGGCGATAACATCGGAAAATGTTGGAGGGGTCGGGATGATTAATATGAGAACGGGATTCCGCGGTATGACGAAAAATACTGCTATGCCGATACGCCCTTTTGTGCACTGGAGTCCAATTTCTTTTTACCTCACTGTCCTTTACTAGTTTATTTTCGTGAGAGGAGAAGAAACGAGAAACTTTCTGGAATTCGATGCAACACCTGGACGCAGAAAAGTCAGGTCAATGAACGTAATGAAGGGCCAAGAAGCTAATCGGTGTGATCAGCCTTCAATTTGCTGCCCGTGGAGTCGTTGCTCGTCTTTGGTGTCGCTTTCGCATCGTGAAAGCCATTGGCGGAGACCATCTTCGCCCCCCTGTCCCTCTTGTGAGTCTTCTTGATGTAGGAGGAGACGAAGAACTGGACGAAGAGGAAGAAATAGGATGCATACATGATGTTGGCCCAGAAGAGATTCCGGTTCGGCACGTCGCAATTGTATCCCGCGACCTTCACGTACACGGCGTAGAGATTCACGAAGATCCCCATGAACATCTGGAGGATCTGGAGGACGGTGATGCCGAACGCCACCCGGCGAAGTCCCCTGTACCCGATCGCGATGAACGTGAAGTACGAGTACATGAAGGCATGAACCAGGTAGTTCATGTCGGCGAACCACCTCGCCGTCGACGTCCCGTCCCGGTACGAGTAGAACACGTACCTGCGCGGGTACAAAAAGGGGGAAATAAATTTTACATCCATCGAATCGATTCTCTTTCGCTCGACTTTCTGAAGAAGTGGATGCAAACGTCGAAAATTGATTCCACGAAGCCTTGCCGATCGAATAGGAAGCATGATGGCATTTACTTCTCATTCGTAAGGCGTCATTAGACACGAAAGTAAGCTGCAATGCAGGTTCCCCGAAATCTTCATACAAATTCGAAATGAGAAATGCTTTTTTGCATCCGTTGGCCTATTTAAAATCTGCCCTAAAGGTAATGCTACGTTGGTCCGTTTATTGCTATAGGTCGATAAAGAGATGAGATTATAACAAAATTTAATCGTTTTAATTAAGCGCTTGAAAGCAGCGAATTAGAGACTGAAAGAATGCCCCATTTAGGCAGATTATATGGAATCAAAATCGTCCGAAGCAGAGTGGAAATCACATAGAACAATCCGGTCCGAAGTGTCTGTTTGACGACTTTTCCCAAACAAAATCGCACTGGCTCACTAGCCTGATTTACATGCCGCGAATTTTCTATCCTTGGGGACTGCGCAATGATAAATTGGAGATGCGAATTCAGATGATCCAGCAGCTCTTCGAGCGATCACGTGAGACTCACAGGAGGACGGTGGTGTGATGATACCAGTGCAGATGGACGAGGTGGGACTTGCGAAGGACGAGGAAGGCCGTGTCGCCCAGTTCGAAGATCTTGGACACGAGGAAGAGCCACCCGTAGACGGACAGCGCCTCGTTCCAGTACTGACTGCCAAGTACCGAGTGAAACATTCCCTATTGCATTTTCTCTGTACGGAAGGGTCGAGTTAAGGGGAGGAAATTTTTTTCAATCGGCCCGGTGGCACAAGTCGTTTTCGTAAAGATTTGGTACGCATGCATATTAAAATCATTCGCGGTAGGAAACCAGCAACCTGGCTTTTATCGGGTCTTCATGCACCTCTATCGCATCGATTTTCTGCACTCTCCATTCTCGTCCATCCCGGACGATTTCCTCTATTTTTGGGAATGGGGGATCCTTTGAAGTCCGCAAAAAGGTTTCAAGAATGCGAGAGTGATTCTGAGTCACAACAGTCTCATTTTCATTCAGAATTCCGCATCTGGGTACTGATTTCAGTACTCAGTACCAATTTCAGTTTTCAGTAGGCAACTCCTTCCTCACTAACCACTTCTGATAACAGAAGAATGGACATTTGTTATAATTCTTCAACGTGACCTAACCTTGAAATTATAGATTTAGATCTTGAAATCGGGGATTCTGACCATGAAATCGGGGATGCCGACCTTCGACTTTACCTGACCCTTGCAGCAGCCAACAGCTGAAATAAAACGTTAATTTGCATGCAGTTTCGCTTCCCCGCACTTGAAAATTTTCCAACCTTAATTGTTGCTTCATGGTTTCATGAACATTTTTATGGGCAACCAATGAGACCGCTCCTGGAATGGTCGGGTATGCTCTTGTGGTTTATACAAGATGATACGGTATTATCATCAAATACAGTGTCTAATACAAGAATCACTGCCTTTTGCTATCACTTATAGATTTCTGTAAGAAATTAACACATAGAATGAATAATAATAATCCTTCTGGAAGGCTGTCACTTCGACGACACAGACACTCTCCAGTCAGGAACGACAAACGCGTTGAAGAGGGGATGGCGACTCCGCAAGAAAAGACACTGAGTGTTGTTGTTTTGCGGAGATGAAGTGAGTCACACAAGTGCAGCGCAAGTTCAGAACTGTTTGAAGGGATTGTCCGTGAGAGAAGAGCTCTGGTAGAAATGCCGATGTTGAGTTTGTACGGGAAGCCTTCGAGAGCCCAAGAAAATATGTGCGCCGGACCAGTAGGGAATTGCAGATGCCACCCGAGTTCTTCTTTTTCAGCACACTTCTTGTGTCCTTAAATTGCTGCATCCTTCGTTACGGACAGGAGGATCCTTGCTGTAAACAGCTGTGAACTTGCGCTGCACCTGTGTGACTCACTTCAATTCCGCAAACCACAAGACGCAATGCTTTCCCTTGTGGAGTCGCCATTTCACTTCCAACAAGCTATTAAAGTTGTCTGATTTTATCATGGACATTCTGTGTAACTACCAGCAGGATAAGAGATAAGCATTGAAGAAACTAAATCAGGCACATACGAGTATAAGCGATCGGATGAACAAGAATTCTTGCACCACCAAAAATGTCATCGCTTAAAGCGAGGAGCAAGAAGCTCTGTAAAATTCAGGCGACCCACATACGAAATTTAAAATAAATTTTCATGAATCTCGCACATTGTTTCGAAACGACTTGGCATTCAACCGCCATGAGAGTAGTCAAATGCCAATCGCCTCTGGTTTCCTCCGGCACGATGAAGTTGCTGCAGAGGATGATGGGATTTTTGTCCCATGTTGATATATCTTGGATATTTCTTAACTTTCCGAATTTAATTTTTCTTTTACTGCTGAACGTCAAAGCAACATGAATTGCTTGCGAGGCGGCCTATCCTAGCCGCAAGGATCCAGTGTCATCATTGCCTTGACAGGGGTTCATGACGGTTTTTTTTAACATTCTGCTCGAGGGAAGACAAGGGGTTCATAAATATCAAAACGATCGATAGAATATCGGAGACCGGTGCAATGAGGAAGGAAAATGTTACGTACGAGTTATCGCAGACCGAGTAATAAAAGCCTTTGAGACGCAGCGCTAGAGAAAGTTCCTGAAAGCCTTTGATCGTGCCAAGGATGGAGAACACCGCCAGGAACCCATTCCACGCGATCAACGGATACCGGAGGTTGAATCCCTGCCTGTTCTTCATCGCCCTCCTCCCCAGGAAGGTGAGCAGGACGTAGACGACGGCCAACACCTGCACGTACGGCCAGGCCTTCTTCGACCATTCCACCGACCACTCGTAGCTGAAATGCGTCTCCCACGGGAAGAACCAGATCGGCTCGACCCACATGGCGGGGTCCACTGCCGTCTCGTTCCTCATCAGTCCCACTGCAGGCAGATTCAGAACCTTGAATCGTGGCTGAGCAACAATTGGACGAATGAGCAAATGTCAAAATTCCATATTTTCTCTCTCGTTAGACGGCACGTGCACTCTTACCCTGAAAGCTACTCTGAATAGGAGTAAGAAAATCATCGATTTTGTTACCTCATTATTAGAGTAACTTTAAGAGTAACAAGCAAGAGTTACCAATGTTACCCGATTCGTTACTCCAAAAAGGATCCTGAAACTTCATTTTGAATTAGGTCTTGAAGCCTCAGAGTGCCAGATGAGTAACAGAAAAATTAGCCGTTCATATTTTTTTTAGTAAGAGTATATATGGCCGAAAAATCGGGAAGCCGGGAGAGGAACCAAGACACAAGATGCGAGGGAGGAAGAAGAAAGGAGAACAGGGTCAGCTTCAGCCCGCAAGCAAAAGCATCCCATACACAAACTGTCTGAGTCTGCGTCTGCTCGTTTTTACTTTTCTTCCCTACGAAACGAAAAGAGGGGATCCTCATTCTAAATAAATGCTCTCTCGCAGGGTCCAGTCCTTCATTTTACTTCACATGTACGGACGGGCAGATGAATGAAATACGGGTGATCCCCCCTGTTGCCCGTTAGCATTCGTGGGTGCCAGTAAAAGAGAGGGGAAATTCGAATCGGGAGAGTGGAATCGCGGACCAATTACAGGTAAGGTAAAAGGGCAAAAGTTATGCGTGCCACCTGGCGACTTCCGATCACACTCTGCAACCCCTCGATACCCATCCGCACAGCGGGCGATCACCCCCTCCCCCAGGCCCAGCCAATCACCTTCTGCCGCGCCTCCTGCTCTGTGGGGATGTCTTACCCCAGAAACCATGTCACCTCCATTGCTTTAGCCTCTCCATTTATCGGGGTCACCATTCCATTGCCAAGGGCGATATTCTTCAAGTTACTTCTACTATAAGTGAAGTTACCTCTATAAGCTTATGTAACCCCAACCTTGAGGTAACGTAAGGGTAACATCGTTAAGAGTGTGTGTACTGAAAGCGCAGACAACTCAGGACAATTCCGGGATGAGCACGATTACCTTCTGCGACAAAGTTCGTGCATGAAAAAAGAAAATTCATTAAAAAAAAATCATTTTTGAAGAGCTGATGTCCCACGGTAAGGCGCGTCTACGATCAGAGCCTCGGCTTCGTTTATCAATATTTTGATCGAGTGACACATCTGGACGGGCAGGTGCGTCCACTAATTTGCTCGAATAGCATTTGGAGTGCAATGACAGCATAATAAGCAATGGTGAGTAACGATGATATAATTAGATGAGGTCGTCCGTACTCAAAGAACATTTTCAGCCTCGATTCAATTTGACCCTGAGCAATGCTTAAGGCATGATAACCCCCGAGTGAGCCGCAGCGGCCAGCGAGGACTCCAGAAGAACAAGCCAGCGCCATACTCGGAAATTACGTTCGAACTGGAATGAAAATTCGGACTGGCAGAAGAATTTGGAAGGTTCGGCCGTCGGAGAGGAAATAACCGTATATGAAGAATTCCAATTTCGTTAGCTTTTCTTCACTTGAGTCAAGGTCAAGAACACCCAAGGACAACTGTGGAAAGCAGAGTGACTAATTAATAAATATCGAATAAATTTCCAATCGGGAATAAATTACAAATCTCGCAATTCACGCGAGTGTGAAAATTAATTTTTGTTCAAGGATGATGATAGTTATGGGTAATTATGCATATCATATTTAACGAGGAATGAAAATGATCGCCTGAGCATACATTTTTTTAAATTATTATTTCAATGAAAATGGGAGCTAATGGTCCGGCAGTTAATTACCCTCACTTTTCTCGGCATCTTTTCCTGCAAGGTCTTAATGAAATCACAATGGCTGAGCCGAATCTTTTAAGACAGGCGTGCAAAAAAATCGGAATTCCGATTTTTTGAAACTTTTTGAAACTTTTTGAAACTTATCGGAATAAGTTTGAAAGTTTTTACGTGGAACGGTGCCGGAGGTGGGAGATTATGAATAAACACGCCAAATTTCGTGACCTTTGATTGAACTTCATATGGCCTTTGAATCCTGAAAAGTAGCTCCCAGGTCCTTATTTGAGGATTTCAATTAAAATATATTACAATTTGATTAGGAGGAGGGTGAATTTCCGCTTTTGATGCCAAAAATTCTCCTCAAGTATCCTCGTCCAGGGCCAAGCGCTTGTTTATGGCCTGATGCCTATTGGTGGGTCAATTGGTGGTTGGCCTGGGCCTGGTGGTCTCTTGTCCTTCACTTTTTCATTTATTTATTTACATATCCTTAATTAGTTTTTTTTTTTCAATTTCAAGTTGAAGAGATTAATTGGGGAGCTCTAACTGGCCTTCAGCAACCAACAGTTCTATAACGTCAGCTTTCCCGATTTCAAATCGTCAATTTTTCGTCCCTTACTATCTCAGCTTTTTCCCTTATCTCCTCCTTGTATTCTTTCACGCAGAGTGAAGAGCGACGAAAACTTCAAATTATCCTCCTTGAGTGCAAACTACGTCCTTTAAATATTTATTTTAAAAAACACTGATTATCAGCTCGGGTAGAACTTGCTATTAGACTGGCCAATACACCTCTGGAATTCTCTCTCCACCGCATCCTAACCCTTCGGCTTAAAAATAAAACTAAAAGAAATAAATAAATCAAAGCTGTCACTCGTATGTTGCAGGCCTACGTGAAGAGTTCCGGAAAACTCGAGAAAAATTCTCTCACGCCCGCAACAAGCCTATATAGGGGAGTGCAACTAGTAGGATGCTAGATACGGTATTTCCTCGAGTACGCGGAGCAACCCTGTCTTCGCTGCCGCGAGCAGCCGCGCTCTCCCCTTGGATGCTATGGATCTGTCGTCCGCGAAGGCGGGAAGGGGACTGGAGGTTTTTAGCCGTTGACTGGCGCCGCGACGGAGCCTGGAGATTGCGCATGTGCACTGAGTTCTTTTGTCCGGTTGGTATGGAGACTGTCGACTGAAGGATGTAGTAAAGAGAAGAGGACGATCGATCACCGTATGCTCCATTTCCCCTGAGAGCATACCGGAATGACAGGGGAAAATGCCAAGGCAAGAGGTCGAAGTCGAAATGAGGGAGATGAAAAGAGGAAAAGCCAAGACAAGGGAGAAGAGGGGAAAAACAATGAAATGCGAATATTTGAACCAGTTTGAAAATTTATGAGACGCGAAATGCGAAAGAACTCATACTCAAGGCCAAACTGGCCTGCCCGAGCTCGATTTCGAAAAAAGTTGAAAAATTAAACAGAAAAAAAATATCCGCAGAGGGAAATGCCTCATGGTCGTCTACTGCAGAGTCCATTTTGTTTTCAATGAAGATGTCGATGACGGAAGTCGTTGGCATACGATGGGTGCGTTTTGCCTGCCTAGCTTAAGATTGTATTTGGAGAGAAAATTAGCGACTGACGAAGTGAAAAAAAAGCGGAGAAACTTTCGAAAAACATTTCATTTTCTGAAACGAAATTTCCAACTGCCTCCATACGACTTAGCAATCGATTAGTAATAATGAGTTAGCGGGGAAAAATATTCCTGGAGGCTCCTCATAAGGATTTCTCCATCGACAAGCGGATTGCATAAGTGGACATAGCAGACATGCATTTTGCAGAGAAAGGGAGGTGGGTGGGGGAGGGAAGGGGGTGGGGAGTCTCCGCTCTTGAAAAGTCTTAGGAAGATGCGGAGAATCCGTGTGTTGAAGTCTCTCGGAGGTCTGTGCAAGTGCGCACTGTGCTAGGCGCAGTGGCGCGGGAAGGAGAACACGAGAAAGGCAAGGGAATGGAAACGAATACGTGGAGGAAACTGTCAGGGGGCTTGTCAGATGAGATAAGAGTGGGGGGGAAAAAAATTGAGCGATATATAAATTTAAAAAATCCAGTTTCGCACAATACAAGATCTGCTCTGAGAATTTTGGAGAAAATTTTGCAAAAACGCGTCGTAAGTGTCCTTCCAGTTATTTGCATACGTGAAACAAAATAGTGAAATTAACAAAAAGTTCTAAATTTCACCAGGCAATCGACGATCGATGTCTATAGAAAACTTTTAATGGTTGGTGCGGTGTCGACAACCTTGGACTTTTAAATGCCTCGGCCCTCAGCTGGATCTCGCAATATGCATTGACAAGTCTCAAAAAGTCCCTGGAAAAGGATTTGCGAAAGTGGCCCGACTACGAATTGAGACGCCGTTTCCCACTACCAAATCGAGTCCACAAAAAGGAATTCCCTCGACGGGCTTGATCGAGCCTAATTGCCTCATGCCCTTCACCGGTTCTAAATTATGAAGAGAAATGCATAAAAAATGGATAATTAAATAACTAATACGTGTCGAAAGTTCAATAAAAATTTCACGCGAAGATTCATGGAGTGTACACAGCGGCCTAATTCATTATTCGTAAGACAAATTGGAGGGAATCCTTGCGAATCAGATTTCCGAGCGAGGCGAATTCGATGAAGGATTTTCGTGGGCTTCATGTTGGCTCATCGTGGGCTTCATGTTGGCTCATCATGGGCTTCATGTTGGCTCATGTCATTGGGGGCATTAGAATGTGTGAGAGGTTTATCAGGGATTGGTGTGGGTGGTTTCCGACCGAGGAGTTTTTCTGGCTTTTGGTGGATTTTCGAATGGGAGGCTAGATTCGCGGGAGCACTCTGGGCTTGGGGATCGTTCAGAGTTCGTCGCTTTTATGAATGGTCGCGTTTCGAGGCAGCTTCGTCCCGAAATCAAGCACGAGCGATTCGATGAAGTATCGGGTTAGGGAATCGTTAGAGAATCGAGGCAATCACTCACTGATTGTTCGGAGATGCCGAGGAAAAAATAATCGAGGAAAGGTCAGGAGTTCATGAGGAAATATTCGCCGGTGCGAGAGAAGAAGCGGAGGAGATCCGAACACGGCGGCGTCTGGAGTGAAATTGACGGAACATGCAAGGACTTCCCATTTCCTTTCCACTTTCTCCTCCCGTCCTCCATTCCCCATTCCCTCCCATTCCCCATTCCCTTCCATTCTCCACTTCCTTTCTTTCTTCTCCCCCCGCAGTCCTTCATCGACCATCCGCGCGACAGGGTGAGAGGCAATGGCGTAGAGCGAACAGGGAGCATGGCTCGGGTGGGAGGCGTCTGCCTCGCGTGCTATCGGCCAAGCACCGGCTTCTTTTTCGACATTAGGGAACGGAATGCGTGAAGTGAAACGCGACGCGATTCACCTTCCTAATAA